>JABFPJ010003301.1:0-16504 GCA_022817425.1 Gryon sp. ZL-2020 | reverse complement strand
CCAAAATTTAAAAAATTCTAAAAGTTTTAAAAAATGTTAAAATTTAAATTTAAATTTCTACATTTCAGAGATGAAAAAAATAATTACAAATTATAGTTCTTAACTTTTAAAGTGTCAACAGTTGAAAATTTAAGAAACCATAAATAAAAATTAATAAAACATATTTTGAGAAAAATGAGCAAAATTTCAACGTATGTTTCAACATCAACTTGCAAAGTCAAGTGTTTATTGAGTATACCAAAGTGTAATTGGCTTGCATTAAAGAAGCATAGTTTAGTAGTAAGTATTGAATATACAAGATAATGACATTTACATTAGTAGTTTATTTATGTCGCGTTGATATGAATGGCTGTGTATCACGAGGCGCTACAAGTGTCAGCCAGCCAATACACCCACAACCGATAATTTCGCTGCAAAACTAATCAACATCTACATTGTTCCGATCAATCAATCGTCTGATAACGTTTTTTTAGTCATTTTCATTCACAAAAGACTGTATCATGTTTTGATACAGATATTTACATTTTCCTTTTCAGCAAATAATATTTCCTAAAAAACTTCTAGGAACTTCCTAGAAAATCGCTACAAATTCTCTAGAAGGCTCTAAAAGTTCAAGTTTGTAACTAGATATCATGATAAATGGGGAATTTCCCTAGAAATAGCAATTCCCCAAAAATCCCCTAGAAAGTTCTTAGAAATTTTCTAGAAGCTACAACTATAACTGTTCTAGAATTTTTTTAGGTAATTATTAGAAAAGTACTAAAATTCTAATAAGGACATTTTGAAATTATTTTCTTAAAATTACTTGGTAATATCTAAACTATTTTCAAAGGAATTTCTAAGGAACTGGTAAGGAACTTTATTTTTCTAGACTAGATATTTTATAACATTTTATAACAACTCTTAAAGAATTAAATTTTGCAGAAGAAAAAAAATTCCCTAGAAATTCTCTAGCAACTACATATATTTATAGGAGAAAAGATAGGGAACGCCGGCAATTCCTGGCAGTGCGTATTTTAATATATATATATATATATTTATGTATATATATTACAAGTTTGCGCATGCGTTGGAGCGTTGTAGAGCTCGTAGACAGAGGGGAATGCACGCACCTTAGCCCACACCGTTCATCGTAATTCTCAGTGACGGATCCACAGACATTCATTTCTTAGGTCAAAGTGGAAATGTTAAAATTGTTAATACTTCAAGTTTTCAACATTATATACATTTACAAAGTTAACACAAATTAAAATCATTAAACATTACACAAATTTTCAAATCTTGAAACATTTTTCTTTTATTTTTATGAATTAATAAGTTAAACGAAAATCCTTTTTAAACATTCAAAACTTTATCATCGATAACATTCACAATGACCAAAATGATTACGTTTCAAATTTGTAAGATCTATAAAAACCCGAAAATGCATAAAAATTCATTTTGAGTATTAATGCAAATTATCAAGATTTATTACATTTCAATATTTCAACACATTAAAAATTGTTTAAATTGCAAAAAATCGTTCATTTAAACATCCTTAAAAAGTATTCATTTTTTAAATGTCTTAAACGTATCAAGCGTGTAACCATTTTTTTTTAATCGTAATTTTTAACATTTTCATGTGTTTTAGAATTACTAAACTTGGAAAATGTACAGAAATATGTAAATTAATGAATTAAAAAAATGTGAAAGTAAAAAGAAGTTACTGAACTTTAGAATATTAAACAAAATGTAAAAAATATTTAAACTATTAAATAAAAATTAAACATTTTCAATTTGTTCAAAAATTGGACAATTTTCAGATTTGGAAAAATTTGGAAAAATCAACAATGAACAATTTTGAACTATTTTTAGAAATGAAAATTTCTGAACTAAGGAATCGCTTAAATTTCAAATAGTTTTAAGAATTAGAAAAAAGTCACATTTCAAAAAAGGCTAAATTTAAGAAATATCTAAATTTGACAAAAAATTTCGAAATGTCAAACACATTCGAATGTTTAACATTTTACATTTGTTAAAATATTTTTGTTTAATATTAAATATATATAAATATATATATATATATATAATTCAATAGTCCGAAACATTTCCGAACTCACAAAATCCTAACAATGCCTTCCTTGTGCTTCCAAGTCTTTTTATAAAAGAAAGAAATAAGCGAATCTTTCAATGGAATAGCACAGCTGTAGCATTTATATCCGATCCGAGAATACTTTTGCATCAAAAAAAGAAAGGAAAGAAGAAAAAAAAAGATTTGGCAAGCGCGGGTTTATTTGTCTTCATCTTGGCAAGTATTGCTAAGTATTTTTTACAAGTAATTGATAGTACTTGCACTATTTACTTATAAAGTTTGGCGAACTTTTAAACGTATGTTTACATGGATCGGTCAATTTCCGGTACTCGGGTGTAATTAACGGATCAATTTCACGATCTAATATATCGTTGATGCCAGGCGGATTGCGGATATACCCAGAAACTCAACAATTGATTACAATTCGCTCATACGTTTATCAAAATTTACATACGTAATTTCTCGTTTCGAGTTTCCTCAACCGGAGTAATGAACTGGTGCAACTGAATCGAACAATCCACTAATTAAATCATTCAGTTTTTATTTAATTCAACCAAATTTTTTTATTACAAATACACAATGATTTGGTATTGCTAATATTGTTTAAACAAATGAAAAATTAAGTTTATATCTCTGGTAACATAAAATAGGTTTTATTGAGACGAGTTGTTAGAGTATCCACAAGCTAAATCTAATTTTTTACAAATTTTCCACATTTTGCAAAACTTAAAATTGTTTAACTTTTTACAAATATCATCAATTACTTAATGTTTAACGTTTAAAAAAGTAAAGAAATAATCAAAAAGTTATTACAGTACCCACAAGTTATACTTATTTTCTTTTACAATTGCAAAATTTGAAAATTAAAAATAATAAATTTATTGAAAGTTTAAATTTAATACATTTGTAAAAAGAAATTAATAAATTAATAAATAAATTTGTAAAAAAATGTTCATTTTAAAAAGATGAACATTTCACATTTCAAAGAAATGGTTTTTTAACATTAAATTTAATTAAAATCTTTCGATAAAAAATAAATGACATTTTCATTTTAATTAAATTTAACGATTTCACATATCCTTCAATTCTATCAAACGTAATTAGAAATTATTTCCTCAATACTTGTGTCAAACAAAACTTAATATTTTTCCATATATATAAGTGTTTGTAGAAGCATATGGGGATGGAGATATTACAAGGGTATTAATGTTAGTAAGCTTTGATATACACACGTGAGTGTAATATGCGAGTAATACATAAGCCATTGCATATGTCATGTTTGTATTAGCATTACTTGTGCATTATGTCTGCAATGCTTACTTACTTACAGTCTTTGTTGTTTCCAACAGTTTCATTAAACAACTTAACAACTAAACTTTTATATTAATGCGATCCAATTGAAATGTATATTCTATCATTTTATAATTTTCATTTTTGTAACTTTTTATCAAAAATAGTCATCCAACTAACTAATAAAAGTAATAATGAAATGTCATAAATATACATAAGCTTATTTATTAAAAATAGTGCAAAAATAAAAAAAATAAAACAGTTTATTTGGAGGATTTGAGCAAAAGAAATGAAATACAAATTGAAAGATAAATAATTGCAAATGAAAAAAATGATAAATTGCACATTTTGTAAAACTGCCCTCTTGGCCCCATTCATTTTCGCCCCTGCGAATCCACCCCCACTCCCTTCGCCGCGCGGGTGTGGAAGCCCACACCGAATCTCCGAAGCCGAACTCCGAGTCCGAGGCGAGTGTCGCGACAGTCGGCAGGAGTGAGTCGATTCGTGTACAGCGACGCATTCCTTCGCGCCTTCTTTTTGTTCCGTTTTCTCTTCGTCCAAATTCGGATCGTTTGTGTTCGTCGTTCTGAACAAAGAAAGCGTCAAGAAAAACCAAAAAAAGCCGAAGAAAAACGGACAAAATCGAACCGCCATACTGGCCGGATGTTATTCGCGTCGTCGCGACACCCAAACAAGTGCGAATCTTAACCTCTTCTTTGCTCGGATTTTTCAGCTGGGATTTAATCAACAGTGTCAGGAAGAAACAACAAAATCGAAGGTGAGTTTTGCCTTTTTATCGCCTTGTTTTATTTATTTTCGATCATTTTTTTAATTATTACATTAATTTGATTTTGGGGTTATGGGAGGGTTTTGCTTTTAAGGCAGAACAAAAATTGTCACCGGCGCCGACGGATTAGTTTAGTTTGGTGGATTTTAAATCTAATCTGTTAGAGGACATAAAATGGCATCTGCAAAAGTTATCGGACTTTGACGAAGAAAAAAGGAGCTGCAGTTTTATCACACATTTTTGGCAAAAATCAATTTCTATCATGACCAATATATCGAACTCAAATTTTTACAAATTCGTCAGATTTTGTTAAAATACATGAAATTGCAATAACAAGAAATGAAAAAAATACTTTGACAACGTTGAAATCAACATTTGAAAACACCAAACTTTTGTTATTATTTATTATATTAATTATTAATTCTGGTTAAGTG
This sequence comes from Gryon sp. ZL-2020, assembly GCA_022817425.1. NCBI lineage: Eukaryota > Metazoa > Arthropoda > Insecta > Hymenoptera > Scelionidae > Gryon > Gryon sp. ZL-2020. The sequence goes on along the minus strand of JABFPJ010003301.1, from coordinate 11,922 downwards.
TGTACTTGTGTCTCTTTCTTTTATACGAAGGAAGAGAAAGACAATTACATAGTAATTAAAATTAATTAAAATAGCTTAAAAAACAAAATTTAGATATATCATAGACCTTTATGCTAAAAACATGAAAGTATACAAAATAATGTAAAATTCACGAAAACACAAAAAAATTAGCAAATTTGTGTGATCCCAAATGTTCGAATCAACATTTGGAATCACACAGTATTTATTAATTTGAGTTAAATAATTATAATTAGTTTTAGTTAAATTTGTTGTTGGATTTCTTGTATTAATAAATAATTAATAAGACAAGGACAATCAAATATTAATTGAAATTAATTAAAATAATATAACGATGACGAAAGATGAATCTTTCCTTATGTTATTGTTTAACGTAAAATATGTTAGACTATGTCAAAATATGAAATGTATGCAAAATAACAATTAACATAATGTTGTATATTTATTAATATATGTATTGATAATGTTATTATTATATTAGTTGTAATTAACTATATTCGTCGTGTTGCATTTTTAACAATAAGAAAAGTAAACAAAATCACATAGTAATTAAAATTAATTTAAATCATATGAATAACTTGTTAACTATTTTAAAATAAAACAAAATTCTATTTTATAATAATGGAATTAAGTTTCTTTTATTTTAGGACCATAAAAGAACTTCAATTTTTTAACATTTTAGTGAATTTTAAATCTAATTACAAGTAAAAAATAAAATGATATCTGTGGATGGTTTCGACTTTGATAGGGAAAAATCGAGGAAGAATTGGAATTCTTTTAATAATTTTTTATATATAAAAGAATAAATCGATCTCTGTTCTTTTAGCTAATAAATCAAACTTTAGTTCTTCAAAATTTTGTGAAAATTCATGAAAATAAATGGAATTAGAGTATCAGAATAAAATGTGGAAAATGCATGAACGCAATTTTGAGATTAAAACTGGAAATCAGAAAAGCGAGTTATAAAGTTATAGTAGTTATTATAACAATTAAATTTAATTAAATGTTCTGGTACAATCTCTTTTTTTATATTAAAAACATAAAGACAAACACGTGAATGAAAATAAAATAAATAATTGAATTAACATAATTTAAAAATCCGTTCAAGAAGATTTCGAGACTCGAATATTTTGAAGACAAATTTTTAATTTCCTATATGTAAAATTAATTTGATTTATAACATTATTCAATTAAATCAAATGATTTCCAATCTGCGGGTTTGAGCTTTTTTAATTACTTTTAGAAATGCCGCAATTTGTTGAAAAATGTTAGCGAAAGTCGATTTTTACATGAACAATTAAGTTAACGAACTGATAATCTTGAACATTTGTAGATTAAATGTTCTACAATACTCAAAATGATGAACAATGAATAAAATTTCGGTATTACACTTTGGAATTAAAGGGGCTTTTAAACAATCGAATTATAAGTGAAAGTAAATTAAAAATATTATTTTTTTAATTAAATTACTTTATTCCGTATTTTGTTTAAAGCAGGAAAGATAAATACCATCAAATATTAATTAAAATTATTAATTAATTTAATTTTTTTTAATTTAAATTAAACTTTTAATTAAAAAAATAAAAAACATTTTCAAGGAAATTAACTGGAGGACTGCAAAACTTTTTAGAAACAGATTTTTTAATATAAAATAAAATAAAAAGGAAAATCGAAAGATTGTATCGTGTTTTCAATACAAAAACGATATCCTTTAGCAACTTTTGAAATCATTTCTTTAATGTTCAAAACTTGGAGAAACATCTGACACAAACGGGTGTCGATTGACAGCAGCTGCTCGGACAGCAACGACTACGACCTTTCTTTGCTTGCGAGGTTATGGTCGTGTTTTCGCCTTCTTTTTCAATTAATTCTTATACACAATTTATTTGTTTATTTTTTTCCTACGCTTTTGTTAAAATCAGAGTTATTTTAGGTTAAGTTTCTTAGGTTAGATTTGAATTAAAAATTTTAGGTTAAATTTGTGTGGAAAAACGTTTTCGTTTATCGATTCCCTTTCGTCTGACTTGCTTCTTACACTTACTTGTTACGTTTTCTCCACCGCCTTTGCTGATTCGTTTCTACTTCCTCTTCGCATCGCACTAGTCTCGATTTCGCTTGGAATGTTAAGAGCTTCAGATTATATTTTTAAATGCAAAACAAACTCACGTCATTCTCTGTCCTTATCTTTCTACTGTAAAACAAAAGAGGTCGAATTGTTCAAAATATTTGTTTTACCAAAAAAAATAATAATAATAATAATAATAAATCTAATATGATATTATGAATACTAATAGATTTTTTATTTATATTAATAGAAACGTGAAATAATATTTAAAATGTTATTTAGCAAATTAATTTTACTTTATTATGACATTAAGCTTTGACTTTAATTATAAAATATAAATTAAAAGGTCTAATTTGTTAAAAAAGCTCTTCGTTTTTTGATCACAAAAATGTCACATAAATGTTATTATATTATGAATATCGAATGAACGCTTTTTCATAAACAAATAAAAATAAAATTATTGCATATTAGTTAACTTTGATCTCAATTATTATTTATTAAATTAAAATTAAAATCATTTATAGTTCGCCTTTTTCGCAGTTTCTGCCAAAGTGGCGAATAATTTGATTCTAATTTAACGTGCTTTCAGCATTTTTCATTATTTTTGTGATAAACTCGAACAGTCACGTACACAAATGTAACTGCCTCATTCGATTACAGTCAAAGTAAAACATTTTCCGCGCGTTCAAACAAAAATGCTCTTACTTTTTTTCAAGAGAGAATGTTTCACCAGTCATTTTTTGTGTGGAATTATTTGTTTATTTGCAATACTGTTTTCAAATTAAAATTTCCACTTAAAAAAATGTAATTTCATTCTTGAAAAAAATTTTGAAAGATAAAAAAAATATATTGTTTATTTGAGAGCTTAAAAACGTTAGTTTGAAAATCCAATAAAAAATTCTAATAAATTCCAATAAAAATTTCAGCTGAAGCGAAAGGTTAAAAGCGCTTATTGTTTCTTATAGAATGAGCGAAAAATAATAATCGATCGAGGTTTTTTTTCTTATTTTTTGTAAGAACAAGCAAATACTTGGATGCAAACTGAGAATAAATGAAAATAGGCCGAAATAGGAGAAGAATACAAAATCAATTTCATTATTAGTTTGATTTTCAATTTACTTCAAATTAATTTTGTTATATTATTCATTTGTTGATTATAATATTAAATCTTTCTTTCAACTTATAAAATGTCGTTACTTTCTATCAATGACATTCAATATTTAGATAACACATTGACATTATAATAGCGTTAGTTTATATTATAAAAAATTGACGATATGTTATCATTATATGTCATAGGATATTGATATATTCTCATGATATTTTTATTCATCATCATATTTCTTATACAAATTAAAATTATGAAAAAAGTAAAAATCCAATTTTTTTGAATAATTTTACTATACTGAATAAATAAATATATATATATAATAAATAAATATGAACATTTGTTTTCTTTTTCATCGTCCAAAAATTACTATTATTCATAGAACAAATTAATATTTGTTTACTTCTTAATAACATTATAAAATTGAATAAAAACTTTAAATAAAAAAAATTGACATCCGCAGTCATTGTAATTGATTAATGGAATTTATAGTCGGTGTTTTTTGTGCAATTTCACGGGGGCCGTTTGATACGACGAATTTCGGATCAATGTTCGCATGATTGGCGCAATGATAAAATAAATAACATCAACCAACGAGCGAACGAAAACACTTGGCGCATATTTTTAGCTGCACGAAATGATAGATCGTCTTGAATTTATCATCTTCTGTCTAGTTCACTTTCTTTTTTCATTAATACAAATTCACTTTTGTACAAATGGATTCCGCTTGTATCAAATAAACAGATATCCTCTTGTCTCAAAAGGAATTTCAAAATCCAAAAAACAAGTATTTTTTAATGTAAAAAAATAAAATTTATGTAACTTTCTTTGACTTTGTCAAAATCTACTTGTTACAAAATGATTCCGTTTGCGTCATTAAAATAGTTATGCTCTTATCGCAAGATAATTTTGATAATTGAATTCATTTCTTAAAGTATTAATTAATAGGTTTAATGACCTTTTTTTTTGTTTTTTCAACAACACATATCTCGTTTTCGTTTATAGTTTTTAAGATATCAAGATAAAAGTATTACGAGTAATAATCTTATCGATACACATTTTTCAACTATAATCAGCGATAGAATGTGTATAGTTTCGGCGTATTTTGTACATTTATTACGAGAAAAAATATTTTAATTATTTGAGTTTTTACTATTTTTAAAGATTTTCTGGAGACTTTCTAAAAAACCCAATTTCTAGGGAATTTCTATGGAATTTTGTAAGAGAATTAGCTAAAGAAATGCTACAAAAGTTTTGGGCATTTTGTCTAGGGATTTTGTAAGAAGAAATTTCCTTTTTTAAAAACTCATTAAATTATAATCACATCAACGAATCAACTTAAATATAACGAAGCTCATGATCTCGTTTATTGATTTGGTTTCAAGTGCGATTGAATAATTAACATATCTTCAGATGTACCGTAGATGGCGCTTAACAGCACAGAGGCTGATGAGAAACAAACGTTAATAAAATGTAGTAATTTATGTGCATGCTTTTTGCATCTTTAAGCACTCATTATGTAAATGTAATTCTATTTTTGACGGTTCAACGTTATACGCTCGTTATCAATGAAATTGGAGCAATCATTTTCGCGATGTATTTTATGAACTAACCAATTTTTTCATTACACAATTTTTCAAAGTAAAATTAAATTGTTTAAGCATTTTAGCGATTTTGTCTAACATTCTCTAGAAATGCCTCAAAAGTTCTGAACAAAGTCCTGCAACATTTTTTATACAATCTCTAGAGAGTCTCCAGAAATTTCCAAAAAATTTCTTGGCAAAGTTCTAAATATCTTTTAAAAATTCCCCAGCAATACCATGAAATTCATTTATAATTTTGTTGTTTCCTTAAAAAATCTCTATAAACTCTCTAGAATTTCACTAGTAATGTTATCTGAACAGTTTAAATATTTCCTAGATTTTGGATTTTTTAAAATGTATTTAAGCCATTTTCATGAATATTCAATTTTTTATTTTTAAGTCTATTCTCGCGTCTTGCGAAAATGCGTAACGAATCAAGCGTGCAAAATCGTACAAGAACAAGAACGATGTCGAACGAATTGCGTCATCAAAGAATAAAAACCATTAAAAAATGGAAAAAGTACTGCAATGGACAAATAAACAGTAATTCGAGCTTATTAACGGTGTCAACAAATTGAAATCAAATATTACAAACAAAACAAAGGTACAATTTGTAAAAAGAAAAAAATCTTAAAGGAGAAAATAAATAGCAAAGTTAACTCCAGTTAATTGCCAGTCAAATATTTCACTGCAGTAGGAAATATTGTTATGTAAATTGCGTTTTGAAATTTATTGCGGCTTTGAGCACATGCATGATATTAGCACAGTAGTTATATATATATATGGGGTGTCAAAAAAGTATTGCATCAAAAAATCTTGTAAGTTTTTACATTTATTTTATTTTGTAATTTTATATTACATTAAAATTTTTTTTTCATGTATCAGAAACCGCTGATTTTATAATTTAATAAATCTGAAATTCTTGACAAAATAGCGCCATCTGTTTAATATAAATTTGTATTTTATAAAAATGTATTTGTATAAAAGATGATATATTTTTATATACAATTTTCTCTTAATAATTGTTTTAATTAATTGTATAATCTAGTAAATATTCAGATTTTCCACCATTACAGCACCATCTACACAATTTCCAATATATGTTGCAATTAACAGTTAACCTTTTTTTCATGCCGAAGTCAAATGAGTAACCAAATTACACAATTATTCTACCACTTTTTATTGTAAGAGCATTTTGTGGGATTTTTTAACCATTTCAGTACTTTTCGGATGTTTATTTTTGTTTCGGATTTATAATTTCCGTTAATTCATTTAAAAAATATCATTTTCCCGCGCAAAACATAACTCATCTTTTTACTGCACAATTTCACGTTTTTTATTCTAGTGAAAAAAGTTCAGTGAATTTGCGAAATAATACAAAAAAGAAAATGAAAAATGCGTTGATAAATATTTCCGCAGCGGTTTTGTTACATCGTTCAAACAAAAGATTGGCTTCTGTAAATAAAACACAATGCAAAACAAAAATGTCCGAAAAATATGTGCACGCATTTTTAATTCAACTTGACAATACGAAATATAAAATAAAAAAAATGAAGGATTTGGTCAACCTAAAGTAAGTGATTGCGATTTTATTTTATTTTTTGTTTTCACAATTTTTTATTGTCGTTGATGGATCACGAAATATTTATACGTTGTTTATTGAATACCAAAAGCAAATGGGGCTCGATGAAAATTGCACGTGACGAGTTGAAAGCGTGTTTGATCAAAAATGTATTATGGCGATGAGTTGACGAACTAAAAGCTGGTGTTGATTTGTTGTTTTATGAACGAATTAAAATGTGCCAAGAGTAATTGATTAATCGTTTTTGTCACTTTTAAATGAACAGCGACTGATAAGGAAAATTGAATAAATTATTTGTGATTAGTTTCTGAATGAAGCTATTATGTTAACAAACTGCAACTTATGTAATAAAAAAGTGACATTATGCCTTAATCGAAACCTTATAATCAAAACTATATCTCTCAAACATTCTTAATTAGAAAAGAAAAACAATTAACTTGATTTACTATTTTTAAGTGCACTCCACAACTAAGATTATGTTACATTAGACTAAATGTGATTTGAAAACCACTAAATATGTCCCAACAGCTAGAACTACATTAAAACATATTTTAAAAAATTTAATATGAGTAAATCGCGTTTCTGTCCACTCTGTATACAAATTGAAATATATAGAAAAAATGATATTCGTATAACAGGATATATATCATAGTTTGTCTTGTAAAAATCACAAAATAAGGATAAAATAAATTTAACAGTAATATATTTCAATTTAACTTTTTAAGGCATAAACCTCACGTATTAAAATATATTGATTGTGCAAAAGGTTAATATACAAAATTACAAAAACGGAATACAAAATAAGAATAATATATACGTTTTAATATAATTCTAGCTACTGGGGTAACTGGGTAATTATTATTGACCAAATATGATGAAGTTATTAACGTGGATAATTTGTAATTTTTGTTTCAGGTATGCAGCGTCGTCTTCTTATATTCGAGAAAATACATCATCATGTAAGAGTGTCAAAAAAAATAAAAAGAAAATAGTCGTAGCTCTGCAGTGAAACGGAATAGGAAAACGCGAGCGTAAACAAAGCGCAAGTTGCTGTTATGCTTTGGAAGTAAATGTTTCTCTCATCTGTAGGTGTTAAGAAAAGAAATAAAAAAAGACGTCCGCAAAGATTAACAGAGAAACAGTGAAGGAAAAAAAGAGATAGAGAAAAAAGAGATAAGGAGAAAAAGAGATAGAAAATAGCAGCTTCTTATCTCGAGTCTGTCTTAGTTCTTCATTTTGTGACGGCGGAGCCAAAAAAAGCGACTCATCATGATGCCGGCTGGCTAAAAGTTCAAGACTAAACGCTTCTCACTGGAATTAACGCGTACCTTCACTTCCGGTCGTCACCCGCAGCAAACTAAAAATTGAATCTTTATATCATAAAAAACTCAAAATATGGTTATTTTCATTTTCAATGAAATGAAATTTCATTGGCATAAGAATTTAACCTCCTTTTTATGTATTTTTAAACAATATTAAACTTAGTAAAGTTACATTATCAGAACTTCGAAGTAAATTTACAGTAAAATAAATGACTTAAATTGTAGAGTGACAAGTACAGTTGAACTTGTGAGGAGTTCTGCTCTCTGTCTTTTTCTTAAGTCTGAGAAGTCCTGTGTTTCTATGTTTTTTCCACTTACGCATTTATTTGACAGAAAAGAGATGGACTATCAGCATGGTAGTAAGTACTTACCTACCGTATACGTATTGCGTAATCATTTGTATATTTTTCTCTATATATTTGTATAGTATGGACATTTATAGTAATAGTTCAAGGTTTTGATTGTACCTTATACACGTAGAAAAATAATACAGAAAATTTTATTGTTGAGACAGTATTCGATCTGTATAAAAAATCAAACAAACAAAAATACTGTTTTTATCAAGGATTATTATGATGAAAACAAACATTTTCTAGAAAAAAAGTAATTTCTTTAGTTTGTTGTCTTATAAAGATCGAATAATGTCTCAAAAGAAAAATTTCCGTATTATTTGTCTACGTGTATAAAAGAAAGATTGGACTACTTTGGCCAAAGAGGATTATTACTGTAAATTAACGACTTGAATCGGAAGCAAATGAAATTTTGCTGTATCTTGAATGTTTAAATTTGGGAGAATAGTTTTGGAAATTAAATAATAGTTTAGTACAACAAATATTTTTCTATCTACAAAATTTAAATGCATACAATTGTATGCAATTTTTAATAGAGATAGAGAAACATTTTGTGGATTGTAAATTGTAAATCAATTTTTGCAATGTGTAATGATAGATAACCTTCTTAAATACCCATTTTTGTTATTTACAATCCAAATTTTCTTTTGCAGTGTTTAAAAATGTATTCTTAATCAAATGAATCGTTGAAATGTATAATTCTTCCAACAAATGCAGCCATTTCTGCATAACTGATATTTCACTTTATCATATATGAGTATATATATACATACGGCCAAACTTATATATAACCTCTGTGTCTGCCGTTAATAGCAACGCAGACGACTCATGCGAAAACATTGTAGTCATCTGTGTATACATTTGTTAAGCTCAGTTCATTTCACGCATATCAACTATCGAAATTCAATTGTATTACGTTGAAAAACATTTTTTTCATATTAAAATTCGTATATGATTTTATTTATTAAGATAGTTAAATAATAAAAAGTACTAATTTTCATATTTTATATAAAATATAAAATCTGTAGTAAGTGGCCAAGTAAAAGAAAGAAACGATCAGGGATCAATCAGCGAAAAATGACTTAATCTAATTTTCTCGAAAGAACCATTTTATAAACCACATAACCTAAAAATCAATAAAACATTTAAGAATTTGAGGTTAAGAATTTTGAGGTTACATCTTGAAGTTAAATTGTAAATGTTTGTCACCGTTCAAATAAAATTACATTTAAGTTGTGCTTAAAATGAAGGAACACAATTTTTTTCTAAAAAAAGCCATAAATTTTTGCAAACAAAACAATGAAAATTGTACGCAAAAGCGTTGAAACACAACAAATAATGTTAGAAATTAAAAAGCACGTAAACACATTTCACTGCTCGGCAAACGCGCCCTTTATTGTTCGCGCCTCAACGTTATGACGTTTGTGTTCGTTTTATTTGACGCGTTTACAAAGTGTCGAAACTAACGAACAATGGCTTAGCATTACAATGGCGCTGTTTATTTATTTATATAGAGACTGCATTCATCGATATATCAAATTAATTGAGGAACAAATATATTATCAATTGACTCAAATGATCGTTCATTTATTGTTATATAAATTCTATTTAAAATGAATTGGTGAAATGATTGTTCTATTAATATTTTGGAAAGTTGAGTTTGTGGGGGAGCTAATAATAAAATTAATTATTTTTAAGTTTATTTTTAGCTTATTCAATACTTTATTAATATTTAATAACCTCCAAATATACCTCTGATTTGGAGCTTAATTATTTAGTCAAATTTATAATGTCATACCTTAATAATTAATTTTAACTTAAAAATATTCCATAATCTAAAGTTCCTTTTTTTTGTTTATTCTTATTAAAAAGTCAATAAAAATGTAATTCAAATTGAAGAATTCCGGATTCTACAAAATCATTCGCTTCGCTAATTTTGAGCCGCTAATATCCAGTATGACTACGTTTTGATTAAAGACCAGAGTCTCTTTTATGTTAGTCATAACCATAACGTAAAAAAAATGATTGTAAATATGTAATGAAGGTAATCCTTTTATTGTTGATATGTAAAATTCAACATTTTATGCGAATTATTTCGAAAGTAAGATTAAAATGAATAAAAATGTATTGCAAAATGTATGTTAAATTTTTCAACATACGTTTTTTGCTTATTTATAGAAAAAAAAATATGAATTTATTTAAACTTTATAAGTTGAAGAAAAAAAGGTACAAATCGGTGACAACTTACGAATATTATAACACGATTTATACGCAAAAGTAAGATTTTTTGCAAACTGCTCTCTTTTTCAATAATCATCGTATTACAAACTTTTATGACAATTTTTTGAATAATGTATGAAAGTAGTCTAATTTAGATAAAAAATCGTTAGTTATGTTATTTTGCATTTTTTATCTTAAATTTTAGTAAACAAGTTCTTATCCGGTCTAGAGTAATTGATAAATGTTACTTAATGTATTATTTTTGGCGTCTTTTAAATTGTATGTGATAAAAATATTATATATAAATAACGATATAATTCAGTACCGACGAAAAATATCGGGCGTAAGGAGGGTCGTCTGGTGATGAAAGTAATTAGAATGGCATTTGATGAGATGCGATAGCTTTTTACAGAGGCCGATATATATTTCGAAAGACGTTAGACGTGGTTTGGAAATGACGATGATGTAGTAGGTTAAGCATTTAATGGCAATCAAAATTGTATTAGTCATGAGAAGATGAGATATTACGGCATTTTACAAGTTCGCATTAATATTCATTGCGGCAATTTGATCGTCAAAGTATTCGGGACAAATTGGGCAAATGAACAGTTAGATCGATTTCATTCTCATTGGTCACAGAAAAGTATCGGGCTAATTCAAATTTGATGATTACAAATAAAATCTAATTAAAAATATGTCGAAAAATTAAAAATAATATATTGTAAGGGAATTCAAAGGGAAACATATGCGAAAATATATGCATACACATTTGCAAAAATTTATATTATTTAAATATTGCAAACAATATTCTTTATGTATATTTATTATTTTTTATTTTTATTATAATTTTTATATTTATAATATATGTTTATTTTTAAATATATTTATTTTTAATTTAAACTTATCGATTGATAAACTCTTTCTCCGGGAATCGATCCCGTATCTCCAAAGTGTTAGGTCGCTGTCTTATCCTGTTAACTGTACTACTTCATCGTTTATGAAAAAAATTGTATCGGGAAACTCACTCCTCCAAATTACTATTTAGATAATATATATGTAAAATATATGTTGATATATATTTACACATACATATGTTGAATTTCAATTTATATATCTTACACATCTATATAAAAATGTGAAAAATGTTTGGCTATGAGACATTTTTGGATAAAAAAAGATTACCAAGAATAAAAAAAAATTTTTGCAATATTTGTATACCCCGCAAGAGGCCTAAAAATAGCTATTTTTAGGGTTTTCTAAATTTTTGTCATAAATAACCGGAATTTTTCACGTAAAATTTATAAAATGAATACAATTCTAAAAGCTTGATTTCTAACATTTAAAACTGTTATACGAAGACATTTTAATAATGACAACCCTAGTAAAAATTTGATGAGGCATGCCACACCTAACGTATGGCCATGATAAGGATAGCCTTAACAAAACCCGTTCTCAGTTTTTCTGATCTGGGCCACATTAGACCCACATGAGGCAAGTATCATGTTTTTTCGAAAAGTGGCATCCTGCTCAGGACCACATGCAATATTCTGATAAGGTAATGTAATGTGTGTAACGCTAGGCATCGTTATGGCCATAATCAGGTATACCATAATGTGGTTTGCCTTATAAGAACCTGACAAGGTCCACATCTGGTTGCCATGACGTAAAATTGAC
>JABFPJ010003300.1:0-16519 GCA_022817425.1 Gryon sp. ZL-2020 | reverse complement strand
TTGTGGAGCCAAAAGTTTACTTAAAAATTTATTTTTTGTTCGATCATATAATTCTCCCAGAACTAAAGAATGAAACAGTATATGTTTTAATTCTTAATACATTATTAAATAATTTAAAAATAAAAAACACTAACTCCGGTGTAGCAGATCTTAAGAATCACCTTAAAGTCATATTTAATGAGAAGGACAAAAGCATTTGGAAACTTCTTAGGACAAGAACATTCAATTAATCTATTAAGGCATGAATTTTTCAACGAGTATTACCAAATAATGGAAGTTTCACCAAAATTGAAAAAAAAATATATATATATATTCTTCTTTACTATGGAGATGGATAAAAAGCTAAAAGAGAGCATACTCGTTCAAATCTTAATAAAACATGATAAACTTAATACTGCATATTTTGCCATAGAATTCATCACAGGTCAGAAAACAAAAGCACATGTTGAATCAAGACTTCTCAAAGAAATAAAAGAATTTCTCGAAGAACAAGTGCAGCAGAGGAAAAGTATGGTTCTTGATAAATTTACCTCAGACATATAGATCCAACGAATAAGTTGACGTAGATGAAGAAGTTCCCGAATCTCACATATTGTGGAATAAAAAAAAACAAGGCAAGGAGATGAATCTATGAAAAATTACACAAGAGACATGAAAACTGATATCACCAATATAGATGTTTTGTTGAGTTCATCTTTGTCTCCTTCTTGTTTAGCAGAAAACTCTTAACGTGAATTAAAAAAATATCGCAATACCGCTTTCGAGATTGAAATAGATATAGAAGGATATAAAAGATTGATCGAAGAAAAAGAGGCTAATACTCGACCCAATTAAGAAACTCATAGAATTATTGAAAAGTAACAATTAACTGATTTTGTTTTTGAAAGAAACTATTTTTTTATTTATTAATAAATATACAATAATATCGTATTAATCATTTTGAATGAATTAGTAAGTATATATAATAAATCCGTGTATAAAATATAAAATCAAGTTTCCAAAAACAATTTTTTTCTCCAAATATTTATTTTAACATTAAACGTCAAATACATATAATGTATTATGTATAATTTGTATTTAATATTTATATTAAAATATATCAACCATTTTTTACAATCCTGAAATAGTATATTACGTCACTAGGCAGGAAAGTAGTCCTTTTCCGGACCGAGTAAGTTGCACGAGGTGAAGCCGAGTACCAATTTACGAGTCTGGGAAAAGACTACTTTTCTGCCAAGTAACGTACGATATTTTTTGTAAAGAGGACGGGAAAACGCTGCTTTCCGGACGCAAACCAGTCGGGGAATCGATCATTTTCGCGACTGTTTTACGTCTGGAAAGTAACTGTTTTCGCGAACGAGTTACAAAAATTAATTTTACGTTGATTTTTTAACTTTCAAAATTACTGTACTGGTTTAAATATTTATTTTAAGTGGAAAACAATCTCCTGTGCAAAAAGAATCGTAAAGATCGCAAGTATACACAGCGAAGTCGACATCGTTCTACAATCTGCCAAAGGAAATTTCAACGAACCTAAACCATTAAAGCATCATTATAAGCAGTCAGATTTTACAAAGTTTAAAAATGTCAAGACCAGTTGAATACGAGATAAATGTTATTGGACAGCGTACATACGTCGGGAAGGTTAAGACCTATATCCAGGATGGTCGGAGCAACGAAATGGAAATTGTGTTTATAGACTTAATTGAAATTGTGAGTCAAATATACAACGTAGTTAAGACTGACAATGATGAAAAGGAATACGAATTACGTTACGAGGGAAGAGACTTAGTATTGAAAGAGTTTAAAATGGAAAAGAATAAACGTGATTATGTTAAATCCGCTAAACTTCCAGAGAATATGTCAACCAAAGTTCGAGAAATACTAAATGCCGATTCTGAACCATTTTTGAGTAACTGGAGTGAATTTATAGTACTTCTGACAGATGAGAGAGTGAGACACGAACATTCTAGAAACATTCGCTTATCACGACATGGTATCATAAGAAATTTTGAAAGCTTAATTAATTAACATTATACATTGAACTACGAATAAAGACAAAGGTTGCAGTCGTGAGTGATTTGTTATTAAACGGTTCATATACCTACTCGACTTGTTATATTCTGAGCTATAAACTCGAGAACTGTTTGACATTCGAAAACTTGAAGAAAAGTGGATATGGATTAAGGAGGGTATAATTAAACTCAACCGAGGGGGAAGTGAAACAAGGACCACGAAGGTTTTGGAATTCGAAGATATTTATTTTAAGTGCAACATAATTTCTATATGAAAATAAATTTTACTTTTTTTTATTAAAAAGTTGAAATTACGGAAATTTATTTAAAACAGTATATTACTTCAATATGTATTTGTATTAATTAAAAATTAAACCATATGTGAGAGTAGATTAAATTATTAAATTTTTATTATTAGCTAAGTTTCTTTTAATGTTTGTTTTAAGAAACACAATTAAAAATGGACCACAAAAATTGTTGAATGAATTTGACATGAAACAATCCACGTATAATATATTTTACGTGTGAGTGAAGTATTTACAATTGCAAATAAGTGTAATTATAATGGTGTAGGCACTATGGCTTCGGATGTACGCTATAAACTGTTCATGAATGTACATCCTTAAGAGATTTCGTGAGGAAGTTAGAGATGCACACTTGCATTATATTAAATTGATGAAATTGATATCTATGATGTAATTATCTTAAATAAAAATCTGTTCCAACAAAATAACTTCCTCTTAAAATCTCTTAATCAGGTCAAAATGTCATTGTATCCTGAAAGAATCTTAGACGAATCAATTAAAGTGTCAAATATGTGTTCATACAAGACGTTGTAGCCTAACGGTCGTTTCGATTTATTTCTTCAAGTTAACGAGACACGTGTTTTGTGTGTGGCATTTCGTTAAATGTGCTTTTGCGGTACAATAACTACTCGCGCATTTCTTTATCTTTTTCTTCAAAAAACTGAAAAAGATAACGAAGGAAAAAAAGAAAATGAAAATAATGAGCAAACTTATGGGGCTCTTCATTGAGAAATTTCAATTTCCATGAAGTTTTGTTTTTCGTTTTGTTTAACAATCTTGATATAATCATTAAAATTCAATTTTTCTTCAAGAACAATTTATATGAAACCTCAAAATGATTTTATATGTATATATTTTATTACTATTTCTTATTTTTTTTATCGAATTTTATATCAATAAAACATAAAAATTCAATTTATTTGAAGAAGATTTGTGTTGCAGTTCAAAAGAAGTTATAATATAATATTTAAATTATATATTTCATTAAAAAAATATTTTCGCGCATCAAAGTTAAACTAAAATAGATATTATTGGTAAATAAACGTATATTCTCTCCATTCCCGATTATTGGAAATTATTTTTTAATGCAGTTTCCTTTACAATGATCAAAAATCGAGAAAAATAAATTTGTATGCACCAAGGAAAAATTTAAAATAAAGAACATTTGCAACATATACTTGTTACTTATTTACATAATTTATTCGTCGAATTGAATAAATATTTCTTACAAAATATTATATTCTTCTTTTGATTGAACAATTTTCAAAAGCCTAAATTCTAAATACATATCAATAAATAACAAATTCAAAAAACATAACAAAAGTGGCGCTTATTGATTAATAATAAGTAAATAAAATGTATTTTTCCTGAAATTTCTTTTTATATTTTAAATATTCACGGCAACTTCAACAACGAGAAAGTTTCTTCCTCGTTGAATTATTTACAAATTTCACGGAAATTAAAATTTCATCATTTAAATATATCACTTTTTATAAGTCAAAGACATATGCAGAAACTACCGAACGGCTCGCAATATCGCAGATACAATTGTTATTTTATTAATAACTTTAGTTGACCTATATAAATTCAATAATAATTGTACACGGAAATTCAAAAAAAAGTAGCATAAAAACGAAAAAAATAATACATTAATTAATTATAATAATGATACATTAAATATACGAAGATAAATATTAATCTGCGACAGGTCACTAGAAAACAATTGTACGGTGATAAATTCATGCAAATCGTATTATTGTTTCTTACTTTTGCGAGCTAAATGGCACGACTTGTATCTCAAAAAGCAAGTCCAAATTTCGTTTCAACGGGACTTATTCCTCGAAGGAACTTTACGAAATTATCTACAACTAATCGCTTTCAAATTTTTCCCAGTGTAACCTTTAACAAAATGCTCATATTTTATACAAATTCTTTTCTTTTATATTTGTACAGGATCATATTTAAAAAAAGTTGCACTGTTAAAAAGAATCTCGGAGAAGCTTGCTTTTTTGTTCCGTGTCATGCACTATCGGACGGGTGCGACCTGATCTTCATTTTCTTTCTTTGTTCTTTTTTTTTTATTCTTTTTCTTTAATAAGATTCATTCTCATCATTAATTAAATTCCATTTTTAGCTCTACTGTACTTATCCTCATAGTCAGTTTGAGCCCACCTAAGTTCAACTTATGATTAAATTGCACGGTACTGCCTCCAGAAAAAAGGCTCATGTTCTACAAACAATTCAATGAATTATCACGTATGAATCAAGGCGACGATGCTCAAGCACCGAACTGTTAATCCACCGTCGCATGATATGTTTCCAAACGTGCCTGAAACTAGCTCCGCGTTCATTGATTATTGTGCTCCTTCATTTTTCTCATACATTGTCTTTTGCGAGTACTTAATTGTTTTCAATTTGTTGAATGTAAAAAACGCATATTAATCGCAGAATAGAAGACTTTGATGGAATAAATACGAAGCTAGCTTTGTGCGCGTTTTTTTACTCAGGCAGTTCGGGGGATTCGAAGGTACGGGCTGGTTAGATTATTAACTAAAAAGCCAAATAGGTACATACGGAGTCACAGGATACTTTTGCACCGAGATATAATATCAGGTGTGAAAATCATTGATAAGTACAGACTGACTTTATTGTAGAACAAAATTCGAGTTCACAGAAACAAGAGGTTGCTCTCGTAGCGACGGTTAGAGTGTGTAGAGTGTGTATGTGTATGCGTGGCTGATTGTGTAAAAGTGTGATTTCATTTTTTTATTTGTTTGTTTTTTAAAATTTAAAATCGAAAAGGTCCGTTAGACCTTCATCTACGCCTAACGAAAACGAATAGTCGCTTTCAGAAAGTGGAGGCTCTAATGAGAGTAGAGATTCGCCGATGTCCAGAATATCTGTAAAAGAAAAAAAAGAAATGATATTAAATAGTTCGAACTAATTACATATATGTAGACTTATTTATTTGGGGGATAACATACAAAAAAAATTGTATTTAATAATAAAATCATAGACATAATGGAAACTCTTGGTTTATAATGAAAAATCATGACAATACATTTGTGTTGAAAGTTTGATTCATTTTCATCATTAAGATACATAATTGTTAAAATTGTCTCGAAAATAATTATTATTAATCATTTGTAAAAAGCATATGTACAGTAAAGAACCAGATGATGTCCGGCAGCCTTGAAAATTTTAAAAATAAACAACCGGGTGTACGAAACGTGCTAAGATATGAACGAGGCTTTCACTTTTCCAGGTATTGGTTATATTGCACCTGCATACAATTGCAGTGTTCAATTCCCCAAATATAATTAAAATGTGTATAAATGAAGAAAATAAATCATAAAATAAAGCGAATATGGAAATTATTGATGCATTATTTTGAAATTTAGAAAGGAAGATTATTACATGACTATTACATGGTTTTTACGATTAAATTTGTTTTAAAAAATTTCAGTTTAAAATAAAACAATGGAAAAAAATAAATGATACAAAATATGAAGTGCCGAGATTCAGAATTTTAACCAATTTTTCTGGACTTAAATTATGTTATTAATGAAATAGTAAATAAAAGTTATCACGAAATTTGTATTTTAGGTTTTTGGACATTATTGCAAAACTAATCTAATAGTTTCAAAATTTTATTCAAAATACGATGTTTGTTTTAATATTTGTTTAAAATAGACTTATCGGGGTTTACATCAAGACACTTCATATAGATTTTCAAATTATCACGGATAATATTAACAAAATAGTATATTTTGTACCGAGGGAGATAAAATCGGAAATTCTTTTTCCTTCGCGTTTATTTCTCATGGTGCAAACGATACTTTTTGTTACAAGGAAGCAGAAAATGCAGTTTTTAAAAAACGCACCGTATTTTTAAAGTATATAAATATAAACATTAAAATTAACAATGTTTGTAGTTAAATACAATTTTGTCATTCTCATGACAACTATCAATTAAGTATTTTTACAATTATTTATAATCTGATAGATGTACATGTTAGATATTAATTATTTGTTTTACCGTTTAAAAAGTATGCATAAAAAAGTTACTTTTCTGTTTCAAAATGTTCTGTTATTTATAAATAATGGTATTAATTTTGTTAAATTAAAAGATATTTATTAATTCCATAATTTCAACCAATTTATTTAATTTGATTAAATACAATAATATATAAATGTACATATTAAAATCATTGTCATATAAATTTTATTATATTTATTAATTTTAATAAAAAAAATCAACATTGAAACAATTGTAGCTTTGTATAAAATATAATCGTTATTATTTCAAAAACTTTAGATTTTTCAATTTTTGCATTAAAACTTGCAAGCAAACAAAAAGACAATTCACATGATCAAATGTTGCGATAAAATTGTGGACATGTGCATCGGTGTGACGTTTTGAACCACTACCTAACTAGAACTCTGTCTGTGATGTGATTTTCATTTAATTAATACACATGTCACAGTTAGAGTTCCATCAGGGAGTGGATCCTATAATTTGCGGGCAGTCATTTTCACTTTTTGAATCCACAGCTAGGAAAAATTGATTGATAGAATGAATGAAGGGTATATAGTGCAATTAAACCAAAGTAGATAAAACGTAGTAAATTCGATATTACCTAGCATGCTATTCTGGTCTTCCGTTTGAAGTTGGTATTTGCCTCCTCCCATCGGGCTGAAGTCATCCGATTCGCTAAGCAAGGCGTCTCTCATTCCAGTAGACATGTTTTCACTTTTCATCGAGACGACCGGCAACTCGGAATGTGTTGATACAATATCGGGAATTATCGTCTCTTCCTTATTGTATCTTTCGGATTTGATCACAAGTTCAGGCGCCAGCGATTCTACCAAAGACGATTTCACTGCTGATTCGTTCGTCTCCTTCGTCGTTGTCGCCGGTGTCGTTGCATGATTTACAGGTGTTTTTACTGGTAAATCATCCGGGCATAAAAATACTTCTATTTCACCGTGCGACGACCGCATGTGTATTTGAAGCTACAAATTAAATAAATTAAATTATTTTTATTAATTGTATTAGGGGATTAAAGTTGATTTTTAATGAATATTTTAATTTACTAAAAAATATTTATTGTAATAGTACAATAAGTATTGATTTTCTATTATAAATGTTAAATTTAGAAAAAACAAATTCTCTTATTTCCATGTAAAGTCTGTTTAATTTTCACACAATTTAAAACTACTTTAATGGCATATTTACTGGAAGTAAAGTGATACAGTTATTTTAAATATGTTCTTAAGATTATATTTGAATCTAGAATTTTATCAAAGCATTCATTGCATGACATATTATTTAATGCAATATTTGAAATTTGTTAATATAAATCCAGATTTCATATAAATCTCAATTTTTTTAATCTGTTAAAAATTCTTTAAAACCTTTTTCTCATTTTTGCTTTTTTATTACTTTTAAAACAAGTAAGCTTGGAAATGTATATAATTAGTAGAATATTTGTTTTTAATTAATAAACAAAAGTAAAACTTGTCTTTAAAAAAAACACAAGCAATTTAATTTTCTGACTAAGAATAGACAAACTACCTTAGGTTGGCCGAAATTATTAATGGGACGAGGAACATGCAAAGTGGCTTCGGGTGGTGCCTTAACCGCCATGATGGCTTGATCCTTATACATTGCGACAGATCGCAAATCATGGTACGTGACATACGCGTATTGCCGGTCTGCCGAGAGTTCCCTCAAGTCTTTCTCCGCACCATGGATCAAGCGATCCAATGCATTTTCCTTAGCTTCTAAATCCTCCACTTCTTTCCTAAGATTAATTATATCATTTCGTTCGCTAGGAAATTGACCACCCCTAAAAACAATTACTTCATTGTGAATTTCTGTTTTGAAATGATCATATTAAAAAGATATCATTCTGGACTTTATGCTTCAAACTACTCACTTCCATTGGATATTATTTTTACTCTTCTTCTCCAAAATGCCAATACCTTCAAGCACATTAGTAATATCATAAATACGTCGCTTTTGAACTTCGAGTTTTTCCGAGGCCACGTTTAAGTCTACTACACCATCGTTACTGTTTTCTACCAGGTTGATAAACTTTTTGGTAAGCAAGCTTAAAGAGGTGTCGTACCGTGTCCTCTCTACAGTCTTATCTGAAAACAAATTGTGCAAATGAAAGCAATTATATTATACTAAGTGTTTAAAATAAAAGTTATATTGAAGAAGAGTTTTTACTTTTTGTGGGTGTATGACTTGTCAAAGAATTGGACCCTGTTCTTCTGCGCTTTCCTCGCGGGGTTTTGAAGGCAGGCTGACTAGGACCGGTCATTCCCACTTCCAAATTCAGTCTTCTTTTGACCGCTTGAACTGATATCTAAAATAAATATTGAAAAATTATTTTGTTTTATTTAAATTACGTTTATTTGTCTTCTATCATTATTTTGAAAAAAACTGTATTGCAAAGATTATTTTATTATATAAAACTAACACAAAATAATCAAATAATTTTTTTTAATTAAAAAAAAAACATAAATTTAATTTAAAATTTAATATTTAATTAGATTAAATGTACTTTGTTGACAATTGCGTGCCCTTCATTTATTAATACCTCAGTTCGGGGTGGTTGTTGTATAGGTATTTTTCTTGTTACTTGATAACAAGGTGTCTGTCCATACTGATGGTCTTGCAAATGAGGACTTGGAGTTTCATCTGCCAATTTCTGAATTTGCGTTTCATCTGTCGATTCATCGTCGATAAATTCTTCTTTGACTGAAAACACAAATTTCAATGTATTTTTCAAACATTATTTCTCTTATTATTTTATGATTACATGCTTTTTTTTATCAACGAACGATCGTTTACCTTGATTATAATACCATTTTACAAATTCATTATTCATTTTATTTATTTTGTTGTTTGGTATAAAAAAAAAGAAATAAAATTAAAAAAATTATTACATCACGAGCGAATAATTGCACGTAACAAAATGACGACTGATTATCTAGGCCCTGGCAAATGTCAATGAACTGTTTGTATAAACGTGATATGTTTTTAAATGTTGAACCAAAATATTGTGGAGCCGTGTCGTGAATGCACAATTTTAGTGCTCCTAAATTAATTATTATCTGCAAGAACACCTTAGGTGTTGCACCACCAAATTGTCTAATATTTTACTTGAACAGCAATTCCAAAATGGATAACGAAATGCAAATTCTAACAACTGTCTGACAATATAAGGCAAATCTTTTACTATCACTGTCAGCAAAACAAATCTCCACTTGTACTTGTATTTTCGCATCTTTGACGTCAAATGTCAAAGTGTGCAAACACAACAAAAACTAGGATAACTTCCAATTTCGTATTATATGTGTTAATTTATTATTTATGTAAGTTTTATCAAACATAAATTTTATTTTATGATCAATATTGTTATATATAGTTTAATAATAAATAATATGTTTGATGTATATTTCTTTTAACATCAGCTTACATGATATTTTCAAGTATTTCAGTGCAATTTTATGAGTAAAAATAAAATAAAAAAAAGAGCTTAATAATTTAAATTAGTTTTATATTATATTTAAAGTGAAGCCCAGTAAACGAGATATTTTTGAACCGTATTGAGAAAAGTCGTAAAACCGTATAGAAGTGCAAAATCGAATTAAAATGTATTCCATCATTAGAAATTTGAATAAGTTTTAACAAGTTTCGCTTAGAAATTTATAGAAATAAAGTGTTATCCAAAATTTTTTAATACGATTTTGTGTTTCTATTCAGTTTTGCAATTTTTCTCAATACGGTTTAAAAATATCTCGTTTACTGGGAGAGAACAAAAATGTATTACATTTTTAAACTAAATGAATTCAATTTCAATTGGAGAAATGATTTTGCACATATTTTAGTGACAAAAATACTTGTTTCTGTTTGTTAGCATTTTATCGAAAAATTGTTGCGTGAGATATTATAAATCATGTCACGAGTTTACAAGAACAAATAACGAATTAAATTTGAAATTCAAATTTTATAACATATTCACTTATATGGGACAATATTAATTCACATGAAAATATAAATGATTAAATCAAAGTGTATGACATTTGCATTGTTTGGATGATGATGCGTTATATTCGTTATTGATTAAATAATTTTACATTCTTCAGTACAAGTATTCTAATTATTTTATGTAATATAATTTTATTTACATTATTTCTTGATAAGATTATCTTAATTTAAAAATGATTATAAAAACATATCCCACAAAACCAAATTATTATTCCATTCATTACCAATCATTATTCTTATAATTGTTATCGATGTAAAACTTATCATTTATGAACCATGTATAATGTTCATTATCTTGACCAGTGTTTGATGACACCACTTACTCATTGTAAAACCATGCACAAACCAAAGGTATTGGCATTCATTAATACGCAAAGTCAAATCAAATATTTTGGACTTTTTAGCCTATAAAGTTATTCTCACAAATTCCAACATCAATTTAATAAGAAAATTCTTCGCTTCAAAGTCAAATCAATTTTCGTTTCAATTCGTTATATGTATGCATACAGAAACAAAAAAAGATAAATAGCCGACATAGCTTGTAAATTGAAACTCAAGTCGAAACTCTGAAATCGAAATAGAAATTCCAATTTAGGCTAATAAAAAAACCCAATCCAAATTAAATAATGAACAATTTAAAAAAAAAAGTTCTAAAACGAGCAATGAACATTGTAATTTGACTTTGCTAAGAACAAATAGTAATGAAATCGAGATCAAACGTGAGAGACATTTAAATTTTGATTGCGATAACTTTTATCAATATCCGAAATTAAAGCAAGTAACAAAGAAAGATAATAAAAGTGACGATTTTTTCGGTGTAACATTGAAGCTCCTGTTCATTTTTATATACTTTTTGTTTCATATATTTGCTTTTTTTTCTTTTTTTTGTATAAAATGCTTGATAGTCATCATCCACGCGGTTGCTTAACACAAGTAGACTATCCTCGATACAATAGGCTTAAGAATGTGGAAAAATTTGATTGTTTGATTAAAATCGGCGCAAACTTACTGAATTTCATCTGACTCATATCAGGTGTCACAGGCCTAGCTGGATCCTCCAGGATTACCTGTCTTTTGACGCGCGGCATCTTGCACTTGGTGTTGGTGTATCTGAAATGAAAAGAAATACATTAAATAAAATACTATAAAGTGCATGAATAATTCCACGAAATTATTTAATTAAAGGTAGGCATATTTTTGCCATATCAGCAAAATATCATATCTCTCTTTTGCCCAATATATATTTATATAAATACATATATATATATACAATTTATTAAAAAAATATTATGCTTAAATATTGTTACGTACACGTAATCTCGTAATTTTTTGATATATAATTGAATTCTCTCGAAGACACGTCAATTTGCATCTGGAGGAATGTTTAATTTAACGTGACGCAGTGATGGCAAAGCTTTTGTATACATTAAATGCGCATACATATACATATTAAAACGCCGCAAAAAAGTGGCAACATTTGTGAACTGTGGGGCGCGTGTGAGGTACTGTTGTAGTATATGTTCACAGTATGTTGGAGCTCGCGGAATACGCGCCGCTCGACGGGAGTTAACGTAGTCCAAAATACGTCCACGAGGAAACAATCCAAGTGATGCTTTGACGAAAGCGTTCGTAAATGATCCGGGATGCACTCGGATTCGGAACAGTCAAAGAGAAGGGCTTCAGGTTGAAAAAGCCGCAAAATGAGGAAGCTCGGCTGGCCCGCCGCCGAGCACCGAAGATACGCTTGCAGCAAATTCTAGTCGAAACTAAAGCACGTTGGCAGTGCCGTTAGACGGCGCAGGCGTCGTGTGTTACTCTCTCGCGTTACACGTATATCAAATATAACTCAATTTTCGTAGTAAACATCCAAGTGTCATCTTTTGATCGGGGAACAAAATCACACATTACTACATCGATGAACAATATCAGGGCTTCTATTATTGTACTCTAATTTTTTTTATGTTAAATTCCGACAAAACTTTCAATTTGCATAAAAAGATTCTTTAATGAAATAATTAAAATTAATTACGACTGTGAAAATGAAAAGTCAAAAGTACTTTTTAATTGTCAATTTTCGTGATTTGTTTGCACGTAATTTAAATGAATTTATTATTTTGATTCTGTCTTTTAAATTGTCTTTTAAATGACATTTAAATGTATTTATAGGTTATTGTTGTTTTGTTCTGTTGTCTACAGTTGAAATGTGTGTGTATTTTTTTTTTTTTTTTTTTTTTTTTTGCGGAAATATAACCAAAAGAAAGGGAATGTTTATACAAATTTTGCATACTTTGTGCATAATAATTCTTACTGTTGTAAAGATAAGACGGAGAAATGTATAAAGAGTTTGTTATTTACATAAATGCAATGTTCTTACAACTAGAAACTGATTTGGCTTGAAGCGGAATTGAAACCTCTATTCTCTTTGTAAGTTTTTACTTATGGAAGGCATTGTGTCTAACAAAGATAAAAGATTCCGGTAGAGCCGGATTTGTTTTTGAAAGCCTTACTAGGAAAATTATTTCAATACGAAAAAAGAGCACGGTTTTGATTGATTAAATGATAGGTTAGAGGGAGTAATAGTGTTTAGTTACAATACTGATTATAGTATTAAATTCATGACAAAATCAGCTGTATATAAGTAGAATTCACCTCAGCTAGAAAATTATAAAATTCCAAAATATCTATTTGATTCTTTAAATCATAAAATGCCTTAAAACATACATGTTTTGAGTAATTTCTTTTTTAATCATTAAAAGGCATATATTGTAATAAAGTATAACTTAATGTTTATAAAGTCATAACACGATACAGTTGCAGATATTTCATGATTTGCATACACATTATGTTTAATGAATATATTTTCCTAATATTTAAAAATTTTCATGGTTCTACAATTCGAAAGTTTTCAATTTAATCATCCATTTAATGGGGAAATTTAATAATTCTTTATTTTTTAATTTTATTATAAAGTTTTTTTAGAAAAAAAAAATATGTAATGAGTATAATTTTACCATTCAAATGTTGCAATTTTCTCTTTTTTTACTTTCATGAAATTTGTTTTTTGTACTGTACACATTTATAATTTAATCATCAATCGAGTTTAAATCACGACGTAAAAATGGTCTTTTTATTAATTTAGGAAACCATAATTTCCTGATTACTAAGACGATTAGCGGCTGCACATAATGCAATTTGTCTTAAATATTTGTTTTAAATACTGAAAAGTTATAATATTTTTTATAAAAATACAAGTTTTTATTATTACTTGAAAATTTGCATTAGCATTCAAGTAAATGTTTCTCGAAAATATTAATTGAAATTCAAAAATATGATATAAAAAATTGTCTCTACAAAGAAAATGAAACAGTATTTCATTACATTGCAATTAAAATAGTACAAATGTATTTATATAATACACGAAATTATTTGTTATTTACACGTCGGGAAAAATTGTGATAAAAAATTTCTAAACTATCACAAAATGATATTATACTATCTAGTAAACCGGGGATAAAATTTAAATATAATAAAAATTAACATACTGCCTCATAATTATTTTTAACAAAATAAAATAATAACATAAAATATAACGGTCACCCATCTTTGTACTGTTGTTAAGCTAAGCTTCTTCTGTTGCTTAGTTTAAAGTCTGCAGCTGATGCGTCTGCTTGTTCACCATCTAGACATCAACGTATCATCAGACAATAGTCACAGACATTTTTAACATAGTGTATCAAAAATAGTATATTATTCATATTCGTTGTTTTGCTCCGCGGTGCAAACGATATTTCTTGTTACAAGTGCAAGTACAAGTCAGACTTTGCTTCCTGGATTTGAGATAGTAAAGTGGAATAATTTTGCTCGCTAGGGAGCAAAACGAAGCTTTTTTAGAAAAATTCCACTTTGTGAGTATATGTGACGAAAAAGTACTTATTGTGTTATGATTTTTCATTTATTATTTGGTAAATACACTTGAAAATATAATAGAAATTATCAGAAAATTGCCTTTATCGGCTGCTTGTCATGTAGTATAGTAAATTTATAGTCATTTTTTGTAATTTTTATGCAATTTTTCCGGACGTGTATTAAATTTAAAAAATATAAAATTATACAGTACATAATGATCACTTCAAATATTTTCCACGAAGACCTAAGCAGAAACCCAAAAAATCTCAGAAACCATATGAAAGATAATATTTGAGTATCGTGTTAAGAATTTCTCTTGAAACCATTGAACCTTCATAATAAAATTTTACAATTTTCAAGTTATTTTAAATAAATTCATGAAATAACCGCTCTTAAATAATAAATATAATTTAATAACATATTACACTTCGTCTTTACAAAAATTAAAAATATAATGTCATTATATATTTCAAATGAATTAAAAAAATCAATAGATTTCATTTATTATTAATTTTAATTATACGAGTTATGATTATTTATTAAACAATTCATTTTATTTCAGTTTTATAGGAAACATTATTAAAGTTCTTACCAAACAAATTTAATTTAAGATTGTAAAGGTTGAATTGCATTTATTTTATTTTAGTAATTAACCGAACGTTAAATTGGTAACTTGACCATTATTGAAATTTGATATTTCCCAGGTCCATATAGATTTCCGGCACGTTGTAATAAATGGTATTTACTTTTAAATTACTTGTATTGAGATTTTACATGTACTTCACATTTACTATTACACATTACATTAAATTTAAAATAATTTAACTTCTCTATTCAATATATAATTATAGATAGTTTGAATTAAATCAAATCTAAACGAAATATTATTTTTCAATGAAAAACAAGCGTTACTTATTTACTACTAAAATTCTTGCAATCTTTATATATCCTTTTAATATATAATAATAATTTAAAACTCACTCTTTCTAAATAAGTTATTTTTCTGACTTTTTCAATAAGTGAATATTCTCTTACTGTGAGTGGAAGACTCTGAACTCAATCAAAAAGTGAATATTCACTTTAAATAAGTGAAAATTCACTTATTTAAATTGAGAGATTATTAAAAGTTTTTAAATTAATTTCTTTAAATTCTCCATACATGATTTCAAATTCCCTCCTCTTTTCCTCAGTCTGATAATTGCACAGTAATCAAATAAGCTAATGCCGTTATAATCTCCATCGTAAACGAGTACAACAACCAAATATTTATTTCAATTAATTAAAATAACGTATTCATCCATTAAGTTATTATCATTGACATAATTTGTACGTATTCCGCATCAATAATTAAACAAACAAAGTTACTATTAAAATAAAAAAATACCTATGTATATGTATCTATATAAACAAAAGAAACTACCGAATCACGTTGAAAAGTCAATCTATTTTAGTTGTTGGTGACGAACAATTAGTTGCCATACGACTGTTATCAATAACTTTAATTCACAAGTTGCAATGTTAATTCAACAGTAAAAAACAATGAACATAAAATGAATAACACTGTGCATTAACATATTGTGTTTGTAAAATTGCGACGCAGCTTCGGGCCAAAAACGTTGGCTTCGAGTGTGTCACGCAGCGGCGGCGGCGACGACGACGGTGGCGGAAAAGTCGGTGCAGCAGCACGTGCTACGTAGTCGCGCGATTGAATATGCGCAGACTTTGCGAACATTGGAACAATGAAAAACGAAAGCCAAGCAGTAGGAAAAATAAGATTGAAAGACACAAACGAAACAGAAAGAACGAAAGAAGAGAAAATGAAAAGAATGAAATAGAAGAGAGAGAGAGAGAATGAAAGAAAAAAAGAAATTGGAGATGTCGACGGG
Organism: Gryon sp. ZL-2020; assembly: GCA_022817425.1. Taxonomy (NCBI): domain Eukaryota; kingdom Metazoa; phylum Arthropoda; class Insecta; order Hymenoptera; family Scelionidae; genus Gryon; species Gryon sp. ZL-2020. The sequence goes on along the minus strand of JABFPJ010003300.1, from coordinate 342 downwards.
AAGCGAGTTGCGGCGCCAAGGAAATGTACGCGCCGTTGGATCATTATCCGTTGGCCCCCGCGATGAAAATTTCGGCGGGGACGGCTTTTCGTGAAGCATCGATTTCTTCGTCGTTGTCGTCGTCGACGGCGACGAATATTGTCTACAGTTGGTAGAGTTGTGGGCGAAACCGTACCTTCTACGACGCTCGGCGTGAGCTTGTATTTGCTCGAGGAATTCATCGAATGAACAGAAACAGAAACAACGTTCAACCAGGAACGGACTTTTCGGGCGACAAAACACTGCATAACAGTTTTTTTTTTTTTTTTTTTTTTTTTTTTTTTTTTTTTTTTTTTTTTTTTT
>JABFPJ010003299.1:0-16522 GCA_022817425.1 Gryon sp. ZL-2020 | reverse complement strand
GGAGATTTAGGAAAATGGCTTTTTTCCCTCCCTCGTAACGAAAAATATAGTACGCAACATGGGAGATGATCGGAAATTCGTTTTCCCGAGCGGAGTTTACAAGCCGAGCCGAAGGCGAGGTTTGTAACCGCGAGGGTTACAAACCTCGCGATCTCATCTCCCTTGTTGCGTAATGTACTATTGTTTAAATTTTTATGAATGAATACTTTTATGTATAAAATACTTTCTTCAGTTATTTTCTAATAATTTTTTTATAATAAATTATAATAAAATTGTATACACGTATATAATTATATTAAATTTTATTTGCACAAGAAATTTATATCAATCGTCCAGTTTATTATCCGGATTTTATTCTGAATTGTCAATCAATGTACATACTAACACACGGCTAGGTCGAGTGAATATTGTTTTAAAGTAAGAATCTGTCCCATGCGAGCAATATGGGGCTCATAAATTGGGGATTGCGCTTCGCAAAGTGACGTGTCATTGTCTGCCAACGTTGAAAAGAACTAACGCAAAACAATATAAAGTTTCTGCAAAGTCGATAGATAAAATTTGATACAAAATCTTCTAATATTATAAAAGGTCATATTAAAAAACGATAAAATTATATGACAAATAAACAGAAAGACTAAAATGTTTATTACAAAAATTGTTTAAATGACCTTTACTTCAATTCATAAAGTCGAAAAATTTCTAAAAGCTTATAATAAACTAAATGAATCGGTCTGTCATATATTCTGACAAATTATTCCATCAATCAAATCGATGCTTCATAACTTATTTGTTCAGACGCAAAAGCGGGACTGAACCAACATTTATGTCTGGATTCAATGAAGCACGTGACACTCAGTATAACCTAACGGTAATACTTTCTCACAAAATATCCCGGGCAAATTTATGTTAAATCTATTCACCGTTTAATGTATTTGAGCAACGTACTTTTCGCAACATACACGGGCTATAGACTAATTTAATTTTACAGTTGATTCTGAAACTACTCTATTTGAAATTCCGTATGTTTTGTGATTTACATGTCATTGTTTCATTTATGACATATGTTTTGCATACTAAATTTAAAAGTTAGAATTTTTATTATGTATTAAGTTTCAACTTGGAAATCTTTTTGTAAAGAGATAATTACTTTGATAATTTATTTTTTCCCCAATTTGAATTTTTATTGTATTTGAGGGAGGGGGGGGGCGAAACAGACTTGTTTGGAAAACTGTATACATGTCGCATATAGCGTCGGTTCACGTCATTCGGCAAACTCTTGTATCTATGAAAACCTGAGGGAAATCTCTCAGCGACAGCGTCGTGGGACACCGCGACCGTATTCCATTTATCCTGACTGTGCACTACACTCCCAATTCTCTGCTATTCTCAAGCCAATCGACCCATTTCACCGTCAACCAAATGGCTAAAAAGATCGCGTCTGATGATCAATATAAGTTTGAAAAATAGTTATTCGCAAACTTTCTATTGGCTCGATTACCATTGTCCTATGCGGATACAAGATCAATGAATCCGAAAAATCTTTTCTGTGTTTAATTATGAGTACATTTTATAATTCATAGTAAAACTACAAAAGAATTTTTCTTTAATTATTCCTGCAATGTTTAAAATCATATATTCATCTTCATATTAAAATTGTTACTCAATTGTAAAACGTTTTAAGTTCACTAATAAATTTCAAGAATGCTTCAACTTTCAAACAATTTACAGATACATTGCGCAAAAAAGTTTATTTGTTGAAACAAAGTAACTGTTGAATACATTCATCTGAAAATAAGACCTTTTGGAATTTTTCACCGTGCAATTTTAAAAATAAATCACGATAAAGCAAGATAAAAAGCCACTTTTAGCTACGCAATATCAGCAACATTTTATACCTAAAATGTTGCTGATAAGATTCAAAAGTTGCATAATTGCTAAATTAATCATCGCCTTTTTCATTTGTATCAGGAATTTTATCATACTACATTGTAGGAGCGGGATTTTTTTCGGCAGATAAGATTGGTGAGAGGACAATCAGTTTGTCCGGATTGGTCGAGCGCGGTGAACTTGTAAGGGTCCAGTTACTCTGACTACGTAGACTAAGATGTCTCACTCAGTCCGATCACGTAGACCTCATCTTGGCCGTAAAACAAGACACAACTTTTCTTGAGATCCTTTCTTACGTATAATCACGTCTTCTCGTAATCCGAAATTGACACGCAGTCTTGGTAAATGTACTTTTTTACTGTCGCTTTTAAAGCCCGAAGGGCCATGCCTATGACGACAGAATGAATTTTTATTCTCGCTAGATAACGGACATTGCCCGTGTCCTGTCTTATCAGGATCACAGTGGCCATTTTATTGACATCACACTAAAAGAATAAGAACATTTCTTAACACTAAAACCATTTTTTCTTTTTTTATTTATCGTTTTTATTCGAAAAAATATATGTCTAAACGTCATTTCAAATATAATTTAAACGTCACATTAACCCAAACGCTCAATTGAAAATGTAATTATGTAAAATATGTCAATTTTATGTTTCAATCAAATTTCAATATAAATTACCTTTTTCAAATGAAAATAATTGAATGAACAAAATAAAATTCAAACTATCTTTTATCTGGCATTTCCTTCGAATATTTATATTCACCTTTTTTTATTCTGACAAGAGACTCGATTTATTAAATTTATTTTTTATTAACGCATAAATTTACAATATATTTAAATTCAAACGCGAAACAATAATTTTCTAGCCGCAACCAAAAAATCACAAAGGTCTAATATTTTTATTAAAATTCAAACAACTTTCGGAAAAATGGTTGTTCTTGATCGCAATGTGATTTTATTGTTGAAACTTTTTTACACCGCTTTCCATGTTATACAAAAAAAGCAAATACTCGTATGTGAACTATCGATCGGAATACGATTTACATCGCAGATAACGCGCGCCAGCAAAAGGCCACGCAGTTCAAAAGAATACTCCAGCAAATTGAACGCTGCCTTGATATACACATTTTCCCATTGAACATTTATATACATTTGGATACTCATGGAATGAAAATCGCGCATGTCATACATCCACATTTAATCTCGCAATTCCGCGAGATCGCATACAGCCCCCGCGTACTATTAAGTTGTAAAATCAATCGTAAAAATAAAAAGCTCGAAGATTCACCGCTATCAAAGTTTCCCAGATGTGAATCGCCAGATTGCTAGCAGCTTGCTTTTACAAAACACACGATTTTTTCTCTTTCTTTCGTTTCTCCTTTTTTGTTTTTTATGTTTGCTTTTTCAAATTGATTTCTTCAAGTGAAATGTGCTTTCAAGTCAATCATCAAATAATTGCGCCGCTTAGACTTTTAATCACACGAGATCAATGATATTCTATTTTATGCGATTAATTACGAAACCAGCAAATATTTCATTAGAAATGTCGTAAAATCGATTATCATAATTACAAATTAACCCTTTTGGGCGCAGCAGGGTATATGTCATCCCATCTGAAAAAAGTAGCCATACATACATTGTTAACCCATTTAACGATTATTATTATGTTCTCAAACAAAAATATTATTTAAATTCAAATTTTGAGACTATTAAATTTAACTTAACTTAACTAATAATAAAGTTATAATATTTAGAAAACAGAGGTTGGTTAGCGTTATCCCACCAGTGATAGTAGAAGCTTTACTTTTGACATCTGTGTCATTGATAACGAGTGTGTCAATATTTTTTAATAGAAATTTGCCAAAATAATTATAATAATAAATGCAATCACATCACAGATTTTCAAGAAAATCGAATGCTTTTAACGTACCTGCGCCCAAAAGGGTTAAATGATCTGTATTTTGTGAAACATTCTTTGATAAAAATTTATTTTAGAAAAATACTTAAGATATCTTTATTATTAAACAAAAACTGTAAACATTTATTGAAAAATGCACTTTTTTTATGTTTTTTAATAAGGACTTAATTAAAACCGTAAAGACATTTTCTTTCAAACTTGTAGAAAAACATATTTATAACTTTTTTTACAAATATTTATGTAATTTATTCAATTACTCATTTGTCGATATGTCTCTGACTATTTGACAAATTAAAGTAGCCTAGCCAAACATTTTTCTTCTTAATAACCCTATGGTAAACAAAACTGCGACATAAGTCTGGGACATAATGTTTCCGAGTTGGAAAGTTGTTGGATCGTCGTCCAACTATTCGAGCGATAGCAAGAACATCTGCAAAAAATGTTGAAAAAAAAGTTTTGAAAAGTAAACAAATTTTATCTTTAAAGCGTAATTTCGCGTGAATTCACAAAAATTTACACAGTGAAGCAAAATGTGCTCAAAGAAAAATCATCGGGTTATAAATGATGCTTTATTTTGTTATCATTAGATTTTTTTAATAATATTAGGAGAAAATAATATAAACATAATATTTAATGAAAAATACGTCATAAATACTGATATATTAGTTAATTTTACAATATTTATTATTTAATATAAAATTAGCGATTCTGGTAATGGTACTTATATTTTATACTGATTATTAATAATGAAATGAAAATTTAATATTGTGGAAACTGTTATTATACTTCAAAACACATCCAATTTTGGATGTTATTAATTTTATGTGTACTGATTAAATTCTAACAAATTGCTAATTCGTACTAATTATTTTAAATAAATTACTGTGCTTATTTATATTTTAGTATACAATAAGGTATGTATACTAAAGATAAGATAAAATAATCATTAAAATGTATCAATACATTGCTAAGAATATATATAATAACAAGTTAAGCGAAAAGATTTTTTTTATATTTAATAAATTTGTTATAAAATAAATATCAGAAGATAATAAATAATATGCAACATTAATAACGTCAACATCAATTCGAACGTTATGAAAATAAAATAATGAAAAATTCAATTACACGGAAGAATTCAATTACAATGAAATTCTGTAAAATGTAAAATCTTATAACAAAAAATTGTTTGATATTATTCACCAACCATTGCATTTGTTTGAAAATAATGAATTGACTTCTCCGTCGATATCTTTGATCAACATAAATAACTCATTTCAAGACTCAGGTTCAAAGTTTTAATTAACAAACTGATTCAAACGTTAATCGAAAAATCATCAATGCAATAAGAATCGCAATTAATTCTATGTCTCCTCCTTGGATTGTCAAAAGACTACGTTTAATGGAATCAGATAAAAATCAAGATTAATTTTATTGTTCACTGAAGTTCATTTTTTAATTCCAACTTGCATGAGTCTTTAGAAATAAATTTTGAAATAAAATTACTTTCCTTTAGAAGTCTTTGAATCACAATTAATACATAATGCAAAGTAGTTCTTCTAAGACATGTTTTAATCATATTTACTTCTCAAGAAGTGCGCTCTAGTTTTATCCTTTAGATATGAAAGTAGATGGTTTTCGAAGTTTGTCATAGTTTGAATTATTTTTTGTCTAACGTGACGAACTCTTTGTGCTTTCAAATAGAATAGTTTGATAAAGTCAAATTAATGGCTTTCGAGATTGAAACCAGCTTCTGCAGAATTTTTGATCGAAAATTATTGAACGTGAAGATTGAAGTAAAAGTAAATAAATGAAAATAATAAATTAAGGCTGTTCAAGGAGAGTTAAGAAGTAACAAAGTTTTAATGAAGATACAAAGAAAAGTGAAGGAACAAATTTCAATTCATAATGTACAAAATTAATATTATTATAATCTATGTAAGATCTGTAATAAGTTTCTTCTGTGTATGATTAACCGGAACAAACATGAAAAATGAACGGAAGTATATAAAGATGTCGATAGAAATCTTCAGAGTTGTGAGATTAGTATCTCTTTATAAGATCTATTAGATTATAACCGGAAATTTGTTTTAAAATAATTAACTTTTAGTGAACTCTAATTTAATGATATAACTTGAATAAATTCAAATTCTTCAGCTTTATTTAGTACTTACGATAAACAAGATTTGGAGTTATTTCTAAGTTATTTTTATCGTTTGTCCATGTTTTTGTGCGTTCTTGGCAAAATTTCACTCTGATCGTACCCTAAACCCCAAAAACTGTCGAAATAGGTAATAATACAAGACAGTGAATTGCGACAGACATGGCATTCGTTTCGCATAAACGGAAACAGGTAAGAAATATGGGTCTACGTTGCACAGCGGAGTAAGTAAAGGAGATAAAGGTATAGAATGAGTTGGACTGGTAACGAGTAATGCAAGTCGGAGGTGCATAAATCCAGTCACAGAAAGCTTTGTAGAGTCACTACAAACTACGTTATTGCCGTATTAAATACCAAAGTGTAACGAGTATACTTTGGTATTTAAATGTTAGAAAGGAATTAGACTCGGACAAGCCCGACTTGGGCGAATTAAGTCTCGTCTAGACTCCCGAACGAAATTATACCTAAAGACGGAAGCGACGAAGAAAGAAATCTTGATTTACAGCGTTTGCCTGTTACACGACCAAAATTTTTGATGAAAATATCGCCCACTGCTGTATATAAATGACACTTTTGTTATTTCAATTTCTATTATTCTGCACGACAAACAAATAAATGTCATTAAGTCTAAAGAAGATGTTTGTTTTTAAAACAATGCTGTCTCATGATTTTACAACAGTCGCACTGAAATAGCAGATATTCAAAATACAATAATGAAGTAGCTTAAATTGAAACTGAAATTGTATTTTATGATTTATATGAAAATTAATCTTAGACAAAATATTTATACAAAATGAAAATAGCAAAATAAATTTAGCAAACAAAATTTTACATTTGTACAAACAATACTTCAACCGGTAAAACTAATCTTAACATAAAGCAAAACATAAACCAAACTAAGCAAAAACTTAACATAAGCGTAGGTCAATAATAACCACTTTATGGTATTTATTATAATATTATGTATTAATCATCTTTTAGATATTTTACAAAAATACTATTTTTCAAGTATGTTATATTATATTAATACTATTTTAATAAAAATTGAAAAATAAATATTATTTTAATCAAAAAATCTGTGTAAAGAATTACATATAAAATTTTTCAGTAGTTTTGTATTGAATTTAGTCAGACATTTATATTTATAACAATAATCATACAATGTTTCATGATTTATACAGATATTTCACTAGTTTTGAACAGATATCGGTCAGACGAATGGAATTGAGTACTTCGACAGATTTTTTTGTGTGTCAAAACAAGAAGGTATTAATTGTTCAAGTAATGGGAAAATGAAAACGCAGGATTTACGAATGGATTAGTGAATTATTACATTAGCGAATATTCGGGACAAAAGTGCAAACGATTTTGAAGGGTTGGTTTAATATGAAATCCTCAACAGTGGGTCAGTTAAGCACATTAGCTAACGCATTAAACGACACGAATGGCGCGATCGATCGCGGTTACCTTGCGCGGCGTATTTTCTGCTATTGTCGGTAAACAATAAAACGCTTGTGAAACGCGTTTACGGTTCTCATTGTCTCAGTCGCTATGACGCGGCATCGTAATTGTGGACGACGCTTTTCTGCTTCATCAATAGACCGAAAAACTCTTTCAATATCAAATGCTCGCGACAATAGCTCCGGTTCTCGTTTTTACGCGGAACTTGTTCTAAGTCTTTTTCTCGCGAATCAAAATCCGACTACTGAAACCCAGTTATTGTCGATTTTCGAATATCCAACTTTCTATCTTGTCACACAAAAAAAAAAACTAAGTCAGTAGGCCGTTGATCTCAAATGCCTTTTGTGATCGAACTATGCATTATGAAATATTTGTCATGAATGTTCATACAAAATTAATGTTTACAATTAAAATTTTATGTTATATGTTTGAAATCATAATGAATCAAATAAATCAATGTCAAAAAGAGAAACAATATTAATCAAAATGTATTTCAAATATGTATATAATTGAACGTAATACTTTTCCACAATCGTTATTTATTTATAATTTTTAGATATCAAATATCAAATATTTTCTATGCAAATACTGTCAACTAGTAAAAATATTGCTTATACGCATATTGAAACGTTTATTCAGAGGAAACTGATCTTTCAACTTTTACATTTATATAGTAGAAGATTGGATGAAGAGGTGAATATGCACTTTAGGTGCTTCACCTAAAAATTGCATAAAAATATGTGAACTTATTGAATACAAAGTCGAAACATTATTGAAGTAAATGGAATCTTTTCACAATAAATAATGTTTTTTTTTATATTTTAACATAAGAAAATTTTTACGTAACTATTGATATACTGATTTTTACTTTCTTATACTGCATATTATCGATTATTCAATTTAGTATGCATACGAAACCAAATAATATTTTCGTTTTTAGATTATTATTGTAAAACAAAGAAAAGAACTAAAAGCCAAATTATTGAGACCAATATATTTTCCATTTAATCTTTTTTCTTTAGTATAACAATAATTACAATTAATGACTTTGCGTTATTATATCTGAATCTAATTTCTACCATTTTTTACTCAATTAATCATCATCATTAATTAATAATCGACTTATCTAAATAAAATTTAATAACCGTCTGACATCATCTCATCTCAGAGTCTCCGACTGGAATTAAGGAACACATTAATCTTAATCCAAAAGTAATATTTCTATTTCCGAGTTCAATAGTTATGCCTTTCACGTAGTAGACGCAAAGACGTGAACAGCTTATACGTTCGATCTATGTCCAGCAAAGCAGTTCGTCTTTGCAAAGGGTGCACGAACAAGACTCATGTAATGAGCGAATCGCCGATCGAGGGACATGAGAGTCTGTGGATTTAAGACGTAACTGAGTTACAAGCGAATCGGCTAACCCAATCATCCAATCGTCCTCTCTGCCGTTTAAACGCGCCTATTATGATAGTGTTTCAGTCGAACTTTCATCTTGTACAAACTGAATGCAAACACTTCATTCTAGTCAGGTAAAGTAGTAATCGTCTAGTACACCAACTTTTGTTTTTCACTCGTCCAAACTCTCAATGGCACTTTGACAATTTTGTGGTTCCAGCATTGTATACAATTCTGGACACTCAACAACCTAGAACTTCTTGACATAACAAACTTCACAATTACCTATTTTTATTGCTTTTTATTACAAAACACTGAAGTCGAAGCTCTAAAATTATTTAATAACGAGAAATGTTTTAAATGTATACTTTGTATATTTTGAAGCAAAACTACTTCATTACCACTTCATTAAGCAATCAATAAAATTACATTCTGTGAAGAAAAATATTAAATCACAAATCATTTAATATATACAGAATATAAATTAAATCACGTCAACTGCCTGTTTTTGCTAAACAAGATGGATAACACATTCATATTTTGTCCAAAAAGTGAAACAAATTGTATGTAAAAAGCTATTCTACGTACAAAAAAAAAGATATCAAGTATGAGGTCAAAGTGGGTTGAGTTAGCTCGATCAATGTATCTGCGCCAACAAAAGGGGCTTTCACGTGGTCCCATTTGTGGGGAAGCTCTAACTAATTTCGGGCCATAGTTAAAAGAAAACAGCAACTTAATCGAAAGTCCTGAACCATCACTCAAAAAACATACATCGTTGCATGTGACACTCGAGTTTCATGGCGTTCTTTTCGTCGAGTTTAACACAGCGAACCTCGGGACAGAAGTGCTTAGCCTATTTCGTCAATGGCCCTATTGCCGTTCGACCCCTTGTGCAATGGCAGAGACGAGAAAAACGAAGCAAAGTGGAGCGCGCAGAGCGCTGTCGAACACGCCAGTTCCATCATCTGTCCTGCTCTTTCGATGCTAAAGCAAGACAAAGGGCTTCAGTCTTGGAGAAGTAAAGTTAAAGTGAGTCGAAGTAAGACAACAAGCGTATACGAGGGGATGCGCGCGGGCAGTTTGCTGCATTTATTGCAGAATTGCACCTTTAAAGGCCATTGCGCAAGGAGTATGTAAGCACGTTACATGTTGAGATCGACAAATCACGCCAATCATGGGATGATGCGCGCTCCGTGACCCAAAAAGAGCCCAAGCCAACGGTCTTGTTCCTGTATTTGCATCTGGGTAAAGTAGCCACAGTTGGACCAGAGCCATTTATGGACAGTCGCTTCTAAATTTCTACTTGTTTCTACCGAATGTTCCAACATTTCTCGAATAAGCAATAATAACATACTAAGCAGTAAAGTTGTGCTCTTAAAATAATGCCACCTATTAAACGGTGAAAATAAAAGTGTTTTCATTTAATTTATATTTATTTTATAAGTTTCTATTCTATCAATAAAAGAAAAAAGTATTATTTAAATTAAAAGTACAATATTCATTTACACTATCATATTATGCTTTCTATTGAAGAAAAATGAAATTCGAATACCTCAATACAGTGAAATGGAGAGAGCATATTAGAATTAGTTTCACTATGTTTAATTGAGACTAGACTTAACAAGAAAACTTGAATTATCCTGACCACACTCAATCAGTTTGTTGAGGAAAACCGTTTGTAAACTACTTGACACGTCGTAAATTAGACTTCTCCAATACTGACGATGCAAAAACTGACATTACATAGGCATCTTAATTTATTGCCGCTCAACATACTGCAATAAAATATGACTGTTTTTTTCACGATAACAAAGAATTTCAAATATTACTTGAACACTTGAGTAAATTTTCGTTTAAAAAAGAACCATAAATTTTTGTATTATTCATTCAAAAATGTCATATTTTCATTAAAATTGCACAATGATAATAAAAAGTCGATAAATTCACGTGATCTCGCTTTTGTAAACATGAATTGGAGCAGATTAAATTAACGCGCTTATTGATTTATGGGGGACATCCACGGAATTTGAAATTACACAGTCGTGTGTTCCTTGAGTACGGACTACTTGCATGATAACTGTTGTGCAACGTCGTTAGGTAATAGAACAATTGAGAATAATTAGAGATATGCTTTTCTGTTAGTTACTCTAAGTAGTTTGCATTAATTTGACGTTTCATTAAATCTGTCGCAACCTGTCGGATCAATCAAAGACATGTTATATGATTCAATCAATGGTCTGCAATTCTATTCATTTCAATAATTTGATAACAATGTAACTCTGGTAAACCTTATTTTCAATGCAATCAAATATTTTGAAATATTATATAATACATTTGTATTTGTAATAAAATTCGCTAAATACTAATTCCTAAAAAGATTTATATTTCAGGTCACATAAGAAAATAAACTCTGATAAGAAAAGGTGCATTCGTTGTCTCGGGCTATGATTGTCCAAACGCAATTCTTGTCACTTAAATCGATATCAAGAATTGTGTAGGGACATCAGCGCTAGGGACTTGATTCACCGAGTGCTCGTCTTCCTGAGAATGTAAGTACGCGAACTTTTTCTGGACATTACGACGTAGCTCGCAGGGTAATGACAAGGTTTTCGTTAGAGACGCCCATTATGTTATTGTAGTTGAAAGAAGCCAGATAAAAGGCACAAATAATGATCATAAGAAAGTCGATAAGAAAAATGCATCCGCTCTTGCTTTGCTTCTGCACTGAAGGCGGTAATGTACACAGAACATAAACAGGTATACTATGAAAACCGTGCTGCTGAATACACGCAAAAGTATACAGCCAAAATCAAAATAATATTTCACGATGAAACTTTGCAGATGCAAGAATGGAATGCTCTTTTTTATCGCACCACAGACTATGCAACACTCCCGAGAGATTAATTAGAACTCGTAAAACAGAATTACACGTTTTCTGCCAGCAAAGATGCCGCTATCAAAATCTTAAGTGGATGACTTTTCGCTTTATTCACTAATCAGCCAAAGTAAAAGGGGAGTAGTTCATATAATGTTTTGATTTGTTTAGTAATAATTACATTAAACTATATTCGTTTTAATTAATCACATTCAATGACTGTTATTTCAAATTATTTTGTTGTTTTATTATGTGTTTTATTAAATTGTATTATTTTGTATAATCAGTTTTAAATGGTTTATAAATTAAATAATTGTTTATGGTAACTCTAGTTTTATATATGAAACAAATTAAGTATGTATACAATATTGTATTTAGATAATATCATTTACTCATATTAATTTCAGTTTACACAACCGATAATGATTAAGCATACTAAGTAAGATGCGTTTTCAAATAGATGAACTTCCTGATTACTAGCAGTGCTCTCTGAGGTTATAATAATACCTAAAATTAACACGCTGAGATATCAAAGGAGCACCGCTTCAATTAAATGCATCATTTTTATATTTTTAAACGTTACATCATCAAAGGTAAGTAATGTTACAAAGCATAAAGTAATGTAGGTTTTAGTTTATTTCGTCAATTCTTTTCATATTCTTAAGAATTATAGTTTTTTTAAATTACCTTCAATAAAATTAAATTGCTTGACTGTAAATTCAAAAAAATACATTAAATTATCATATTTTTAATATTTGTATAAAATAAAATGTAATACATTCTTCATACTCAATTTTATCTTAACAATGAAAGTGCTGTTTTATACCATTCTGAATTATTATACAATCTCAATAACACAAATCAGAAGTTTGATAGCGTGGTTTCTCGAAACAAGACTTCAATTACGTAATGTCTTCCATGTTTTTTAGTTTTATTTCCTTAGAACCCATACTACGGATTCAAAAGCAGATAAATTTCGCATGCAAGAAATTTAAGCACCTTTTACGTAATTAAATTATAATGTTACGCAAATAAAGAAAACTTACCGTTTATCGAAGTCGTCAATAAAAATGTTGCACTTTTATTGACGCACACTATATACTTTATAGCAATTTTATGTGTATCTTAGCGTAATAATGAAAATAATGAAAAAAATTTAAATAACAACAATTTCATTTTGTTTATAATTTAACTGTGGCAATTTTTCGAAAATATTTTTGCTTAGAAATGAGACAGGAATGAGAAATGAGATAAGAATCTTGTTCAAAAATTCTAATAAAGATTCTTTTCATAGACATTGTCTAAGACATTCTATTCATTCGATCTATTGAGATTTTACAACTATTTTATCCGCAATTGAATTTGTGGTAAAAAAGCCGCAATTTGTCAAAAAAATGGTTTCGGATGCATTGATAAAATAAGCGTTCTTGGAATCAACGATGGATGAATTTTTCTGAACGAATGCGGTTTATAATAGCATGAACGCAGTGACTATTACCCGCAACAATTGAGTCCCGCGTATCAACCCTGCTTCGTATTACTAACGAAGTGATACGATAAAATTTAATAACGTAAAACAATATGAAAGCGTTATAGAAATGTCACTATGGTTGAAACGATAAAAAAGAAACCTTCGTCATAAAGCGTATGCTCACGTCGGTACTGTTTTAAATTCTGCAAGCACAGCTATTGATTTTATAAACAAACGCGATGGAGCTAATACAAATGTGTACAGGTTTTGTTATCTATCGCAAAATGTATGATTTTGATATAGCGCCTGGCACTGTTAGCCGAGATCTCGTTCTATATACATTCGACAGTTGTGCGCGAAATCTGACAAATTTTGAACGAATTCAAAGTTTTGGACAAGTTTTACAGCTTTTCCTATATGTGTTGTCAACTTTATAATGAAAATCAATTTTTGTTCTGAAATATGTGAGAATATGAATGGAAATTGATTTCAAATCGTAAATGATTTTCTAAGTTAGAAAAGTATTATTAGTTTTAAATATAAATTATCTTTTTTTACTTCTCTGTGAAAACTCCATTTTAATTTCAATCTGTCTTAAAAAATATGGAAAAAATAAACATTATGTACTTAATTGTTTTTGTTCATAATAAAAATAATTAAATTAGTTTCAACTTTCAAAGGGCATAGAAAGTATATATATTCTCAGTAATCTTAGGAATTAGTTTAAAGTAAACTTGCGAACTAACAGCATATATGAATGCACTTCTTAAGTGTTCAAAATAGCTCAAACTTAACATTTGAATAACTTGCAATTTCAATATGCAAATTCTCCGAGATATTCTCGTACAAATTATAAATAATACACAAAAATATAATTAAATAATATAAATATAAACTTCAATAGAAAATTAAATTATTTATACATGAAAATTAAACTGTTATTAACATTTTTTCTAAAGTTTATGAAAACAAAACGTTTAATTGTAGTATTAAAACTTGCAATTTAATCACGTGTATCTTCACTGTGGTTTGACTTTTTTATTCTTTGATAGTCGGAGGACAGTTTTGTCCAAATGAAAGAAAAAGCGCGCAACATTTGGTTAACACAGCAATTTTAATCAGCGTCAATTACCGTAAGTGAGTAAGTGGTACGCGAAGAAGCAACAGTAGCAACGAAATCCAATTTGCATTGCGCGAATATCATTCGCGGGGGCAAAAGTGCCAGCTAAGTGGCCCTCATAGCCAAGAGAAAGTTATACCGCGCGCTGGCTTTTGTATCTCACGGCACGCACCCGATTCTGGCCAATCTGCTAATTGAACTCATCGTCAAGAGTTAGCGAAATTTTAAATTAATCTAATTCCCAATTACCTGGCCGCAATGCAATTACTATAATCGAATTATCCCGCTAGTATAATTATGAGTTGACACAAGCTTCGTATAACTGGCCGCGGGATAAGCTGCAAAATGCGTGATATTTTTTCGAACAAGAACAAAAAATGAGCAATCAAAAAGTTCAAAAAAAGGTAAAATTAATTTAACATCTTGCAGATTTACGATCAGATTTTTTATTTACAACGAGTAAGCGATGTAACATTAATACTAAAATAAGTTATGAAACAGTGAACTTGTTCGGACGTTTAATTACATTACGATGAAGCTTACAGTATTGTGCAAAATTAAACAGCAGTTTTACCTACGAATATTATTTAAATAGTTGTTTTATTTGGCCTTTTAATTGAACATAAGTTATGCTTCGGACAATTGTTCCTGAATGTTCAATTTTCGTTTTACAAGTAGATATTACATTGGGGTTTAATTGTAGCTGGATAATTAAAAGTTTCGATTAATTTTTCTGGAAAATGCGGCAGCTGTCGGGGCCATGGTAATTTTGATTTATATTTAAATGCAATGTAATATATCCTTTGTTGATACAATACATATTCCGATCAGTTACAAAACAAACGATTGATTTTTGTTAATATTGACAAACAACTATGAATTGATTGTTTATTTTATTATCGTTTCCACTTTATACAATACATTCGTTGCAATTTTCAATAACGAAAGTTGAGTTAACAAAACATTATAAATTTCGAATGATAAACTAAATATTAAATATTCATATAAAACAAACTGTCGCTTTATTTATACACTTCTTAAATCAATTGTTAAATATTAAATTGTTAATTAAAAATTAAATTGTTAAATATTAAAAACAGATATTAAATTTTGCTCTGACAACAGAGACTGTTCGTACGAAATAAATAAACATAAGGATTAATTAAAAGAGCCTAACATATTTGACAGATCTGACCTACATCCATTTTAAGCGCTCTTCAATTATTCATCTTGTTAAATAAGAATAAGAAACATCTTCAGTAAGTCCCTCGAATCGAGCAAACAAGATTGTTTGCTCGATTTTCTGATCCATTCTTCCATTTTCTGATCGTGCTAAAATCATTTCTACAGAATGATTGCCATTGTGGAAATAGGTACTTGAAGTTTTCTAAAACTTAAAATGCATCACCTTGTCTGAGCATGATTTTTATGAAGCATCCTTATTAAGTCAATCGATAAATCTTTTTCTTTACAATAATGAAATGTTAAAGGCAGAAGTATAAAGTATTGGTAAATCAAAAGAATGATTGCTTCCATAAAATATGATTTGAAATTATATGTTCAATATGAAGAAAATGAGTATTATAAGTGTAAGTCTTGCCGACTATAACTAATTTTCAACTATGTAATAATTTGTTCAATTGTAAAAAATCCTTTTTTCTCACATTTTTATAATCATGAGAAATGTTATTTGTCAAGAAGACAGTTTCATCCACACGATCGAAAATATATTTTCAAAATATATATAAAATATATTTTGCTAAAAACAAAAATATATTTGCTGGTAGAAATTGTATAAATATAGTATGTATTTTTTATATATTTTCCAAAACATATTTTTAAAAATATATTAAAAATATATAAAAAGTATGTAAAAAATATGTTGAATATATATTTTGTATACGTAACCCTCACGGACGAAGATATAAACAACAATTTTATATGATATTTTATACTAACTATTGCTGCATTTGTATATAAATTATACATATATTTTCGTGTCCGACATCTATGTCACACGTATAAAATGTCACATGTCATAATGTCACATGTCAAAAATGTCACAGGTCATAATGTCACATGACAAAAATGTCAAATGTCAAGAATGTCACATGTCAAAAATGTCACGAAAACAATGTCACATTCGAAATATATATTTTTGCAAAAAATATCAAATCATATTTTATATGTCACTAGTGATATATTTTATAAACAAACAATTAATTA
>JABFPJ010003298.1:0-16528 GCA_022817425.1 Gryon sp. ZL-2020 | reverse complement strand
ACAAAAAAAAAAAAAAAAAAAAAAAAAAAAAAAAAAAAAAAAAACAGACAAAGACAAAAAACTTTTCTTTGGTAAACAAACAAACTTGCTGTTATTCTTTTATTAAACAAAGAACGTCAATTTTATTAACAAACAAAACTGACCTTTACTTTTGTAAACACTTTTTTTGTTTACAAAACTTTTTTTACAAAATAGAAGTAACGTACTATATTTTTGCAGCCCAAAAATATATGCCCGTGTGGCTTTAACCGAGATTTTTCTCTCGTAAGAACTGTCTCCTCGTTGGTAGTTGGCGAAAAATCTTTTGTTTGTTGTAGCCGGTATACTTTCTAAATCGATACATCTATCGCGATGCTGAAAAGTGCCAAAGGGATGTATGTGAGAGAACAGACGTGATTCGTGGAAGGGTGTTGGAACGGGTGCGCGTCGCAGGGCGCAAACTTGGCTAGTCCATTTTCTCAGAATAACCCCTGGCGGAATGGAACCCCGAGTTGTTTTATCGCTACGTCCCAAGTCGGAGAACCTTATTGCTCTTCGCGCAAATTCCTTTCGTCTGACAAAAAAGAAAAAAAAACTTCCTTTTTTTCGGCTATTTGCTTGGCTTACAATAGCAAAAGCCTGCGTGTTTCGCCATACGAACGACGACGAAGACGCGCTTTTGTCGTCGTAAATTTGCAACGTAAAATGGGAGAATTTATTAACGCCCCCGCTAATTTATCTGTTGTTCAACATTCAATTACACGCTCGTAAAAGCATCACATATCAAACAACTGCGAAGGAATAAAACTTGCAAAAATGAAAGAAAAAAAAAGAAAAAAAAAAAGGAAAGGGAAGGCAGCGAGAAAAGACAAATAAATAACTGCGGCCGAGCGAGAGGATCGAGAGAGAAAGATTACGTTTAATAGAGTACTTGTTACGGCCGGCCGATACAAGCAATAAATTTGTAGCCAAATCGAGTAATAAACCATCGTGACGGTTTCCTAGCTGTCGACGCCGAGGTATATAAACTTTCACAATCTCACTACTTGACACTTCCGTCGACGACTCTGTAACATTTGCCGACCAACAGTTTACTTTGCGATACATTTGGGCATCTTTTTGTTGTATATGTGTAATCCTTATGCACTGAAAAAATTTATAGTATATGTGTATAGTCAAATATACTATGTAAATGGTTATGCATTTTGTTCAATTTGTTGAAGAAAATGTTTAAACTAGAAAAAAATGAAAATAAACTACTAAAATTACAACAATTATAAAATTATTTTAGCAAAAAATATTTATAAAATGAAAACATTGCAAATGTCGTAATTCATACATTGCAAATTTTATTTTTATTAATATTTTATTTAAATAATAACATGAATAATAATTAATCATTGAATGTAATATGAGTGTAAATTTGTGATATCAATCAACGTGTTTACTTATTCGGCAAGAGTGCACCGAAAGTTAATTACCACGAGAACTGCAATTTTTAGACGCGATTTTTATTTTTACCTTCACCACTTAAATATTTCGGTATTTTTGGAGCCAAGCCGTCTCGGCAAGACCCTTAAATTATTCAAAATAAACATAAGTCCTTCAGCAACTTAAGCAGCATCCAAATTAAAATTAAACAGAGTATATATGCGAATCAAAGTATGTTTTCAATTTCGCCGAAATACGAGGAGCGCATTGAACGATTATTTTAAGATTTCTTTTTCCACAAAATTCATCTTCAAAACCGCGTCTTAAGAAGATCAAAAAAAGAAAAGTCAAATTTAAAATTATATGCCTGGAAGTATTTTGCATGATTTCATAAGTCATTTGAACAGCGATGCGCTCTTTAATCTTTTTGCCGTGTGTATCCCGCGGAAATATCATATTGTCAAAATATAAATTATGTTGACGTCGCTTAGTTTTTTAGTCCGTCAAAATTCGTGACAAAAACGAGCAGACAATATTAATGACGCGTTCATTTGTTTCTTTCTTTTTCTTTCTCCTCTTTTTTTTATTCCCGTGTATACTCTGTCAAATCCTTTGAACTCGATCAAATTGAAAATCCCACAGACGAGTTATCTCAGAGGCTTTACGAGTCTATCGTAAATGTCGCAATGACTGAAATTGATAGACCGTCTCTTTAAATCAAACAAAAAGTCAAAGAAAAATACTTTTGTTTTGACGTGCCTTAAGGTTTCATTTGCAACAGAACAATTGGAGAGGGAAAAAGTACAGAAACAATCAGAATATTGGAAACAGTTAGGGTCATTAAATTAACTGCAGAATGTATAGTAAATGTTATTTTAGTTGGCCACATTTGCTTCCTTTCGCAGGATATTTTTATATGATTCATTTTTCTAAGCGAAAAAATGTAATTAAACCTTTATTTTCATTAAAATTTTTTACTGCAATTAAAATATGAAAAATGAGATAGAAAATATATAAAGAATATTCTATTCTTAAAAAGTACAATAAATAAAATATTATACATTAATTTTAATGTAATTTTATGCAATTTAATATGAAAAAATTAACTAATGGAGGTAAATTTAATGTGAACATGATTTTTCTTATTATAAATATGGTGCTTTTTCTTTTTCTAAACAATATTAGGAAAAAAGTGAAAAAATATTTTTAGTTTTATATTTTATAATAATATGTACAATATTTTCTGTTTAATTTTGCAACGTTGAAACCTGTTTCATTATTATTTGTTCAAATAATATAATAGCATAAGCGTAGAGATGATAATCAAGAAACCGTCTGAAAGCACGACTTCGGTTTAACGTGAATGAAAAAAGGGATACCGTCAAGGATCGACGACAAAAAAAAAATAAAAAGCAAAAAAATAGACATACGTGCACGGATAAGCATCCCGATGCTCATTTCCTTCAATTTTGCGTGACGAATTTACGAGACACGCGAGTGGAGTGCGCGCGGAACCGAGTGTGGGCATCGGGTTATTGCACTTTGCGAAAAAGCTCGCAAATTCGAGAAACGGCGAACGCGATCGCGTCTTCCGATCAGCGAGCGTGAGCGCGCGCCCGCGTTTTTCCATTCCTGGCCAAGCCCTTCTTCGTTCTATTACTCACGAGCCAGTAGTAAAAGTTTTATGCAAAAACCTGTGCACGTCGGCAAACGTCTCCAAATATTTATGTTACTGATAAAATGCATCTGGATAGAAACGCCAGACTCCTAGTTTTTTTATTTTCTGTTTATTTTATTCAAAGTAGCCGAGACATGTTTTAGTAGCAATAAAAGAATACAAGTCAAATTATCTTAATATTTCCTATTTTTTAAGTTAAATTGAAACAGAGATTAGGAAAAAGCATATCGAATTATGTTTATTTTGTACAGTTTAACTCGATTAAAATGAGATGAACATTTCTTTCTCGCAAGTGCGAAAAATGAAGAAATTTAATACGCTGAAAATAAGACATTAACGAAGGATTTAATTACACTGACCATTAAAAAAAAAAAATGTTTCATATTTGTACTATAGATTCGTTTTCGCTTTTGTGAAAATATCGATTTTGTCATGTTTATTATTTTAGCGATGAAAAGTTAAGTTGTTTCTTGTCGTATTGTCGGATTCACCTTAATCCAGCACGACGTTTTTACGAGGCGCCTGTATACTGTCAGAGACAAGTAGACACGGACCAGACACGATTGTTGGAACGTTTACCCGAGATAAATTGTGCTTTACTGTGCGACGTTCGAGAGATATTTGCCGATTGCGGAGGTGGCTGCATTGAGTGATCTATAAAATGGCCGTAATTGATTGTGAGGGCGGTCGCCAAGTTATTGGCGAACTGTGACTAACGCTAAATGCTTGAGCATCGGCGTAAGTATATAATCAATTACGCGTACAACCTAACGGAATTTAAACTTTGATTTAAAACTGATTATTTGGTATTTTAAGGTCGGATACTCAGTTCAATGTTTATCCGATTTTTCTTTGACTGATTAAGGAAAATACTACGTCAGACACGTGATTAAATGAAATGTTTACTTTTTTTAATTTTATAACAGTTGGAAAATAATTTATTTTATGCACCCTGGGAGCGGACAAAAGTGGAACTAATCATGCCCTGGGACAGTAAGTTCCACTTTACCGTCCGCTCCCTCGGTCTACAAAATAGGATACTAGGCTCGGGCGCAGTGGCGCCCTCAGCAGTAATATACTATTAGGTGAATTACAAGAGAATTAAAAGTTTAACAAATAAAATTTAAATAAAATATTTCTAATCATTTTTAAAAATATTTCTAAAAATACATAAAACATAACTTAACATAAACATAACTTAAATTTAATCTAAATAGATTGAATTTAAGTTATGTTTATTCAAATTTTATTACATTGAATACTTATTTCTTTGATTGAATAAAATGAATAAATAGAATAAGATATTTATAGTATACTCTTCTTAATTTATGCCACTGTTTGATATTTTTAAGGTTATTTAAGTAAACTTTACTAACATAACCTAAAAAATAGAGAATGTGGACAAAAATTAACAGAGTCTACTGGAATTATCTTCTTTTATTTGTATAATAACTTAAGTATTGAAATTGTTGATTTTTGTTTTCAAAAAGTATACGAATAAACATTCGAACTAAATACATTAGCATTAACCATAGTTCACTGTTTCTCTGTTTAATACGCATAACAAACAAGCGACAGAGTAGTATCTCCGGCCAAGTATACAAAAATAAAAACAGTAGTAAACCGTTTTGACGTTTTTTGTACTACTAGCACTACCGTGTCTGTTTTCCAGAACAAACAAATGCCTATTTCAAACAATGAAAAACAATAATACAAACTGAGGAAGCTCATTTTCTTATTTTTCTATTTTGTTTGCATTAAATAAAATACATATTTATTTTATACAGGGTGTACCATAAATATATGACATGAATATAACCATCAGACTCACAGTCAAAAGTTCTGCAAAATTAAACATTGCCACATATTCAGCCATGGTTGCCACGGCGTTACCCAAGCTGTGGCAAATGCTATGGTCATACGCCATGATACGAGCCATGATATGGCAAAGAATGTGACTCTTGGCATAACATTTGCAACAGTATGGGCAATACTGTGGCGACCATGGCTAAACCTGTGGCAATGACTATTTTTGAAGAACTCTTGACAAGGAGTCTGATGGTCATATTCGTGTCATACATTTATGTTACACCCTGTATAATCAAATTAAACTGTAACCTCAAAAAGTTTGTTTTCAATCCTAGTTCATCTTAGAAAATATTAACTAAATAACTAAATACTGTACAATTTATTTTAATTTTTCGCAATTTTAAAGCATAAACTAAGATAATAATAAAGAAATATGTATGCATACAATTTTGCAAAAATTAATGTGACTTGTATCGAAAATTGATTAATGTAGAAAAAAGTAAGAAATATATTATGATTATTTACTTTGAAATTATCCGCAATTTACAATTTGTATAATATGGATAATTGTTGATCTTGCAAAAGCGGCGTAGTCTTGAAATTTAATAGAAGACAATTTTTTGTTGTTCGTTGAAACTTATGTACCGCCCGTTGCGATTCAAGATGCATCAATGCTTGTGAACAGTTACCGAGAATTCCCTGATTTTTGCACAAATGATCATGTCAGAACGTTGTTCTCGCGCAAACAAGGACAGAAACTCAACTGGGATTCGTGATCAGACTGGCTCTCCATGAAGGGAAAGAAACGAACAAAAAAATTACTAAAGAAAGAAAAGAAAAAAAAGTCTAATTTTCTAAGGTCAGTACATAATGGTGACGCTTGAGACGCAATAACTGAGAAAGACCTTCGTTTCCGAGTTTCTCCTTCTAGTTTACTAAGGGATAATTCGACAGCTGCAATTAACTAAGTTTGTTCTTTGCCTTCTCCAAATTATTTCTATCATTCAATTTTCAAAACTAATTATGTTATTATGAGGATTCAATTGCTTTTACTTTATTTCAATCATTATATATTATAATTAAACATTTTTTACATTATTTTAGATTGTTACTTTTTTATAGCATTAAAAAAATAGTAAAATAATATTGTACATTGCAATTTTTAGGATTGTTTTACAAATTTTTTACACTTAAATTTAAATTTTCAGAGAATTCAACTGCATCCAGTATAAAACTAACTAAAAATTGTATTAAACTATTTTCAATAAATTATTTCAGTAAATTAAGCCCAATAGAATCATCCTCATTATATATGAGTATCAACTTTTCTATTGCCAACTTCTTTGATCAAATCATTTAAAGAATCTTTTTTTCCATACCAAATGTGAAAGCAAAATAAAATGAGAATATATAAAGTAATGAGTTCGAAGACTGAATTTTCTCGCTCGAGTAGTGCAGACTGCGGATAAAGGATCAAGAGAACCAAAAGAGCGGAGGTAACTAGACAAAAGTACACCGCTTCCCTCTGGAAGCTATGACCTACTTAACTTCGCTCCCGTGCAACTTTACCTTTTTTTCTTTCTCTCGTTTATTCTCTTTTATCTTACTTCAATTCACTCGTCGTATAATTTCCTCTTTCTTTTCCATCACTTGCAATTGATTCCTAAATTTGTTTGGATGCTCGAATAGTTCACAAAATCTATCGAGATGTTTGTGCGAGAGCAAATGCACAAAGATAAAACGAAAAATCAATCGCACGTCGTTTTACGTTTTCAAGTATTCTTTATTACGGTTATGATTGTCGGTTGAATTACGAAACGTTTAGGTAGTTTAATTTTATGCTTTAAATTAAACTTTAAAGATTTCATTTTTTATTAAGTTTTATTTATTAAGTTATTTTTCAATATTTTTTTTTATTCTGTTGAAATATTTTTTCTGTTTTTTAATTTACTTTTTTTAAAATAAGTATTGCGATATAAATATTGGAAGTCGGATTCGTAAATTCCGTGACATTAGTGAGGCAGGTGTTATATATGCAAGGTACAATGGCACCTGGTGTCGCCTCCCCCTACGATGTCAGAAATATTGCTATTATGGGGGGTTGTAACGATATGACGCGTTGTATTTAGATGATATCCTTACTTCGAATTGTATTAACACACTTTTTTAATGTACGAATGTGCAAATTTTACACCATTTTTCTTTCCATATTTCACGCTAATTTTTTCTCTTATTTGTTCAACAAAATGTTTTATTCATTCATTCATTACGATCTTAAATATGAAAAATCTGACTTGAAAATAAATTGGAAGAAATATTTGTGTAATTACATAATTAAATGATATGAAATGATGAAAAAGTGATAAAAAAGGAGATTCTTTGATGAACTGACTTGTGTCAGGTTCATGTCTCATGGTGATAAACGTGGTTTTGTCAGCTGAGCGAACATTTGGTTCAGATTGAGATTGTTTGTGGTGATGCATCGTACAATGCAGGTACGCCGCCACATGTTACTCATCAAGAGTCACGTGATCTTTATATGCGTTACGTTCTTACGAACATATTAGCGGTGTTTAGGTAAATATTTCTGCTGTAAATACTAAGACATTTTAATGTACATTTAAATTCCAAAAATTATTACAATTAATCATTTTTTTAATTATGATCTAATATTGTTAAATCAAAAAGAAGAAAAACTTTTTATTTAAGTTTTCAAAAAAGTATATGCAATTCAAAAAAATATATATAATTTAAGTTTTGATAAAAAATATTTTTAATTAACTTTGAACTTGATTTGACAAACTCCACTACATTTATTTCAACCTCAGTTCAATTTAACTTCTACATTATTTACTTTCCTCCAAAAAAGTAATTCAATAGAAAAAGTGCTGATTAGATAGATCGTAACGAAGCGCTTTATGTAAATACTAATGCTTCAGCGACATGCACGCGCAGTTTCTCTCACTGAAAAGCGTAAGCTGAAAAATGTTGTACATTTCTTAATGAAAGTGTGACTCTAAACCTTGATTGACAAATAGCTTCAATATGTTTCCCACGCCAGTTACTTGCGTTAACATACATACGAATATTGTTCGAATCAAATGCGTATGAGATTCCTGGATTAAACGTACGATTAGGCCAGCAACATGATTAATCCACCGATTGCATGTCATCAACAACTATTATCAATCGTGCGATCTCACGGATGATAACATTTTTACGTTACAAACATTACGCTACATTTCTCACCCTATTATTTCCATTTGATTTCCTTCTTTTTTTTTCATTAACTTACATTTTAATTTTGCATTCTACTTATTTATCTTCTTATTTCAACCTTTTTCTTATTTTCTAAGTATTTAAAAAATAACTTTAGACTAAACAACATTTTTGTTATAAAAATAATTGATAGTCTGAGTGATTTTGTAAAAGATGATTGTACAAAGTGTTTTATGAAAGTCGGTCGGGGAATAAATGTGTTGGTGCAAAATGTCTCTATGTCGTATCGTTTCGCTTATTTTTGTCTTTTGTAAATTGTTCAAAATAAATATAGACAACAAAAAAACACATAATCATAAATATTTATCAATATTAACGACAATTTAAATAATTTTGTCACGTCAAGTTTGACGATTGGCAATGCGTCGTCGTGTGCGGGCGCGAAAAAGTCTTAGACTTGTTTAGTAGCGCGTCGTATATTTCGACGGCTATATAAACGTGACAAAGTTTTTGTGAGTTACACTTTTGCGACGCGCGCCGATATACGTAGTCATAAGTCTTCCTCTTCTTTCGTGTCTTTTTCGTTTTTCTCTCACATTCGCCTCTTTTTTTTACCATTTTTAACTCACTCTCGAGCTTTTTTCTCGCACTTTTTATTTTCTTATCATCGGAATCGTTATTTTATTGATATCATTTATTTAGAAGTAGATTTTATTTCTAACAAGAAGATTTCACTTATTGCAAATAAAACATCTTCTTGTCACAAGAAAATTTAAAAAATCCTGTTTGTAAAATTGTATGTCATAGTATAATATTTACTATAAAAATTTTAATTTTGGAAAAAAAATCAATTATGTTATAAAAAATTGTTAATTTAAATATAATGTGGCGATTTTTGAGATTATGTAATACAATTTTAAGATTTGTCAATATTCAACAATTACAATTATTTACATAAAAAATACACAACAAAATTTTCTTTGTGCATGAATAAACTATTTTTTTCTTAATCTTACATACTTTTTGCGTAACGTTTAGTTTAGGCTAAAGTTAAAGTATTCGTGAAGTATATAGTATAAGTGCATGAGAGGCATACTACTACTATTACTACTACTACTTCTATCGCTCGACCGGCACCGGCAAAACGTCCCCTCGACCACCCTCGACTAAATTGATTTTTCCACGCTTAAAGGGGACGCTTTGCTATATCGCATATATGTATCCCAGTCAATTCGCACTTTTAAGATCGAGACATCCCACTGTCGCCATTTCGTATATGGCTACGGTGCATTTGTGTCAACTAAATTGTTTCATTTACGCTCAAATGTATACATTATCAATGCAATTGACTTGATTGTGAAAATTAATACTTTAATGGGATTTGCGGTATGATTTAATGGAAAATTTTGAATATAACGTAAAGTGTAATATTAAAATGTATGAATTGTAAATGCAATTTTGTAAAATTTATTTTAAATTCGTTTTTGGGTTGCAATGCTATTGATGTTAGATTACACAAAACATGATTACTAAATTGTTTACTACTTAATGATTTCAAGTGTTCATTTTTCTGAGTATATGTAGTATATTATGTTTAAACAACTATAAATTTAAAATCCCGAAAATTGATGCTTAATACGTTGATATTTGAGACAATTTAGTTACTTCACAAGTCACGTGGTAGTAGCAGCGGTGACGAGCAGAGTACTCGGCTTTTCATTAACATTACGCTTACTCGAGCTTACTGGCCGCAATATTTACGCCGACGTGTGCATATTATTTCATACAAGAATACCAACTTAGTTGGACGTGCAAATTGATATTCAAAATGTTTTCTCATAAAATGTATACATTTCGAGAAAACTTTTCCCCTTTTCTCATTTACTCTTATAATTAAATTTTTTCCTTCGAATGAATTATTGTTATTAAATCAAATCAACTTAAAAATGTTAAATTTGCGTTAGTTTTTTTAATGTTTTTTTTAATGTTAAAAATCTTGAAAATGACGGAAATTCGCTACATTTTTTTTTTATATTTTAACTATAATAATGTTCTGAAAAAATATACGAGAGTAAGGGAGAAAATGCGTGTCTGATAAAGTATAGCCATAGTTGGCATATTCGCAGTAGTTTCTCGTAGACTTATAAATGGGAGGTATCCGGGGCTTTCGGCGAGTTTACTGGCGCAATGCGAGGTAGCCAGACAACATGGCGCACCCCTTGCTGTCTTCCAACTCTCCACCTTCCCATCTTTCGCGGTCCATAATCCACGTGGAAACGTACAATTCCGTCTTTCTCTTACATTAAAATGTCTAATGTCTCTTACAGACAATACAAAACTTACTAGTAAAAGTTCCTATACTTTCTAACAATCTTGACAAAAAATATTTTACAGCGTATACATTATTTTAATTTATGCTATTTTTTCGTATTCACTTTTAGTATTCAAGTAAAATTTAATATAATAAAACTTTTTGGTTTGTTGACAAAAAAGTGCAAAACCCTTTCTTTATTTTGTTATCAGATCCCACTGTATATTTGGTCAGAAATTTTTCAGCGTGCCGATTATTTATTATACGGATAAGTAATTTTTGGAGTATTCATGGCATTTGCGGCGTTTTAGTTTTATTGTCACACGCGAATATTTGTAGAAGGTAATTAATTTTACGAATCAAGTTTTGCTGGAATTTCGGTGAATATCGCTCGCAAATATATGGAAAGTGGCGCATTTTTAAGAGAAATTTAATTAATTGCCCAACTTCGATATGAGCGAAGAATTTGAGTCAGTTGCAAATTGTCCGTTATTTAATGATAACGTGAATTGAATTTATTATTTGTATAGAATTGTTATGTTAAATTAAATTCTTTGGAATTTGGACAATATTGATTGGCCGACGTGACAACGAAAACAACTGTAAATATAACGCATATTCTTGAATTCAATATTGCTTTGGCGTTCTGTTGGTTATGCCGATCGATATCGAGTTAGTTGGCTTTTCATTCGCTTGATTAATGATTTTTCAGTGCCAATGTTTTCTTGTGTTCATAGTTTTTAGGCAAATTAGGCTTTTTAACTGCATCGAATGTATAATACATAAATAGTAAAAATCACACTGAAAAATACAATGATACAAATTGTTATAGATGCTTATATTTTCATGTTTTAATAAAAATAAAGCACGAAAAAAGAATATGATTAATACATTATAATAATTTAATTAAATAATAATACATAAAGAAAAAGAGATTATTAGTTTTATAATCGAAAAATGCACGCAATAAACTGGATCACTACAATCATCCCATAATTAATAGAACGCTTCTTTTTGTGTACAAAAATAGCATTACCGATCATGTTCGGTGTCTATTTTGTGCACGAAATACATAGTAATGACAATCTATCGCTTTCATATATATTACTGAAAAACAGTTCTCCATTCACAATTAATTTATTTGTATTTCTTTGTTGTGGCTTAAGCGCTTTTATTTAGCGCAAACACGCGATTTCGTAATATATATATATATATATATATATATTTAATCAATATTTTACACGTTGTAATCTCAATTACACGTATTGGTTCGACCATTCAATTGTTCGGCGGAATCTGTTAACGGCTCTTTCGAGCGCTTTGCAAAATAATTGGAACAATTTTTTCTCTTTTACCTGTAATTCGTTAAATAAATAGTCAAGTTATGTTTCAAATGAATTGTTTCCGACTGTAAAAATACGTTGAGAAAAAGGGATAATGAAATTTATTGTTTGATACTTTTAATAATTTGAATATCTAAATAATTATTTCATCTATCTAAATGGTTAATTTGACTATCTAAATAATTGCTATCTAGATAGTCAATTTGACTATATCTTTTATTTAAATGTATTAAAAAGTATGGTGAAAATGATTTATAGTTAAATAAGATGAAATAATGTTAACGGTTGTACAACTGTAAATCAGTGTAATTAATT
This sequence comes from Gryon sp. ZL-2020, assembly GCA_022817425.1. Taxonomy (NCBI): domain Eukaryota; kingdom Metazoa; phylum Arthropoda; class Insecta; order Hymenoptera; family Scelionidae; genus Gryon; species Gryon sp. ZL-2020. The sequence continues at coordinate 4,443 of JABFPJ010003298.1, read as the reverse complement.
CGAAATGTTCATTCATCACGATACAATTTCATTGAGTTTCATAAGGACACATTTCTCGAACAAAACGAGAGTGTTGTTTGCATAGAAGTGTATGCGAAATATTTGTTGAATTGCAGCATACATAATTCTGCAATAAATCTTTGATATAGAATTATGTGTCGGAACCGGCGTGGTTATAGCACTTATATAACAATGATATTATAGCTGAACAACAGCACAATCAATGTTAGATAATCAAACGTTAAAGCAACATTGAATCAATGTCAGTTGATATTGACGATTACTAAACTATCGTATTATTAGGTTAGAATGTTAAACTAACATTAAGTAAATGTTGAATCAGTCGATGCAATATAGCCAATGTTTCATGTAAAAACAAAGTTTTGTTTTCTACATTGGAAAGAATGATGTTTCAAATTTAATATATTACACTTCAGTTAAGTGAAAAATGTTTTTTACAAATGAAGATTTGAATCATTTAAAATAAGCTTGATTTAAATGATTTTTATAGTGTATTTTTTAATGTTATTCTTATGTATCTCATTTTAATATATATTAATTTTAAAATATTAAATGTACTAGAAAAATGTAGTACATATAACATTTTTTATTTAATTTGAAAAGTAGTTAGAAAACTTTTTGTAACAAAAAGATGTCAATTAAGTCACCCCAACTAGAGGGCAAAACGACAAAAACGTCCATCACAATTGTGTCCTTTGGTTTGACGAATCTTTCATTTCCTTTCGTCTGAAAAATTCACCGCCAAAATTGACACGAATAAGATTGCTAACAACCATCTCTTTGGCCAAATTTGACCGACGAATGGCATCGCTTCATTTTGTTTGAATCATTGCTTGTCGAACCCCACAAAGATCGGGGCTGTCATGTTCCCTCGAACCAAGACGTGCGATTGCTTAAGACAACCGGCCATTGCGATCGATCGCTTATAATTCCACACCAAATCGAATGTTGATGAAAAAGACGAAGGGGAACGCACAATTTCGCGGTTATTCTTCTCATTCGAGGGAAGATCTGTCAATTCAATTTCGTAATCACCTCTTTAATCGTTATTTCAGATGGTAAAAGTTCTATTACGTATAACAACTATAAACTATAAACGTATTTTCTAAAAAATAGATTAAGTAATTTCCATTATATTTTATGGAGAAAAACAATTTTTTTAATTTTATACATTCTTTTCTTTGAGAGTAGTAAAATGATTTTTAAAAAATAATATTATCTTTTATTGTAATGGACAAATAATTTCTCGATATAATACTTGTATTTAGTCATATCTTACCATTGATCTCATTTTTGTCTAAAGACTATAAAACGATGAATCCAATGTGGGATTATTAAGCAGCAGGGATCCAAAGACTGATATATATTGAGAATAAAGTCTAGGGTGCTTTTCTATATAGGGGATTCTACGCGCTAAATCCCTTTAGGCCACCTCAAGGGAATCGCCGTAATGGAGTTCATGATCTCTGACAATTTTTCACGCGTGGTTACGAAAATGGTGAAATATAATTTTCGCTTTTCTTCTGAAAAGGTGAATGTACGGATATTTCTTTTAACATAAAATGCAAGTATTTTCGCATTTAAGTTTTACTCATTTCAGTGAATAGAAGAATGTTCTAATTTTTATTATGTTGTATATTATTGTAAAAAATTAAGTAAACAATTTATACAATTATATTTCTTTTTACACAATTTATTTTAATTAACTCAAATTCTACTTATGTTCATATACTTTTTTAATTAAACACATTTTTCTACAAAATATTAAAATGAATGATATTAAATATTACAACATTAGCAGATATAATAATAAAAACGATAAAATAACATGTAAATGAAAATTCTCGCTACAATTATATGTGACATTTAGACATTATTTGCATTCTTTTATTCTATAAGTAGAATAACTGCATAGTTGCATGACAATAGTGGAGGTCTGTGAACTCGATCGAGGAACGCCAATGTAGTTTATAACTCGTAAAAGTATGCATGTAGTCCTTGTCATTTACCATAAATATGTCATCAACCAGATACATCACGGAGAACTTAACACGATAAAAAAAACACTAATACATTTTGTCCTTTATTAATGTCAGATTCTATTTTGCTCTTTTTCATTTGCATTCGTCCATCAATTCACTTAAGAGTATACTTTTAAATTCAAATAACTTTGCAAAATACGTAGAAAAATGATGTTAAAGAATTGTATTGATTACTTTTTATCAGTTAATGCATTATTTGATTAAAAATATCGTCATGACAATATTAATTTGCAATAATGCAACAAATTGAAATGGTCAAAGTGTTTAACCTGTTTTCTTAAGATTCTTATGTTCAATTCTCATTGTTGGCATGAATTTTATGATACTCTTATGAATTATTTCAACTTGCGGTTGACCGGTAATTGTTACTGCATGCGTGTGGAAAGATAAAACTTTATCTTCACGACTTGTTGTCGTAAAATGATGTTTTACTGTTTCTTCTAACTACTGGTCATATTTTTTAATGACAAAATAAAGAAGGTAAACGATCAATTGATTGTAATTATTTCACTGCTTTTCGTATATCAAGTTTAGAGAGAGCATTGTGTTATGATATTTAATTGAAAAACTTGTCAGAAATCTTTCTAATTAATGCAATTATAAAACAGATTATATTGTTTTTAAATGAAGAAGTAATAATTTAAAGTTGTATTTTTCTTGATCCAAAATATCATTTTTTTATTAAATGCATGGCGAGAAATTTTCAATAAATTTTACTCAACTTTTAGACAGGAATGAGAACAATTAGTTCTGATTTACTAATTAGAGAGAAAAATTACTCTGCTTTTCATGAACAATTATTGAATTTTTGAAGAATTTTTCATGAAAGTTTAGTAATTTTTAATAAAAAGTTGAGTAATTTTTCGCAAAATCTTGCTCTCGTCCTTGCATTACTGAATGTTGAGTAAAAATTATTAAAATTTGTTTTGCCGTGTGATAAGATGAATTATGTTTGACTGTAAAACATTTCAAAAAATTGAATTACTGCACCCTTTGCATATTTTACCCTTAAAATTCGCCTTTTTTTACATAAATTGAAATGGGTTGAAAAAAGCGTGCGGAAACTGAATTGGTAAATTCGCAAAGGGCGTCGAATAGTGTTGAACGTATTAGAAGCGTGCGTGAATATTTGGAAAACGGCCGGCGATGCGTCGGTCTACGTCTGTGCCGTAGAAAGAGAAAAGAAAAGCTTTATTTATAATCCAATTATTGTCCTCCCTCGCGCGAGGAAGCTCGCGTCTTCTTGTTCTCTTCTTCCTTCTCTCATTACATCGCACAAGACTCGTCGTTCACCTCCATAACATCTCCATTTCTCTCTTTATCTATTTTGCTCTCCGTCTCGCTCTATCTCTGTCTCTGTTTTGCAACGTTCGGTCGGCGCAGACGGAAGCCGCGACACTGTCTCTTTTTCGTCTGTCGCGCTGTCCTCGCCCTTTTATCCATCATTTTTAGCTCTCTTTGTCAACGTGCCGCGGGATAATTTTAAACCAACCGGCTCGTTACTCGCCGCGGCTTCCTTCTACGCGACATTATCATCGCGACAACTTCGACAAGCACTTTAACACAGTCGATGCGACCGACACGACTCGGTGTCCGCGCATGGCGCCGTCAGGTCGAGACGCTTTTGTAGCAATTTCGTGTGCACAGACTCATTGCAAAACTCGCACACACATTCACTATCCAAAAATTTCCTCATGTAAGTCTGTGTAAGAAGAATACACAGTCTCTTCACAGTCATCCGAGGATAAATCAATTCTTTATAAGCGAACGAACTCAGATGCAAGACGTTCTCTATGCTGCGAACGAAATGGCTCAAACTTTTTATGACACTTTCGTGTCGTGAGCCATGAATCGCATCTTTTCGTTTGTCATTTCAAAACTTTCACATGATGCTTCGTACAAATTGTTCCTAAGGATCAGGAAATGTTAAAGCAGAGTTAGAAGAAAGAGAATGGTTTAATCTATCATTTTTTAAGTCGAGTGGATAAATATTTTGTCATCAGTAACTTTTTTGTCTGTAGGTAAAAAGTTACTGATGGTAATGAATTTTGGGGTTCAATGATTTTTTATTAGTCTAAGAATGAACCAAGTCTGATTTCGATTTTGAGTCCTCATTGGGTTTATATATCGTTTGCAGAAGATATAATAATGTAGAGAAATGTAAGAAATAGGATAAATATTTTAAATAAATCATTTAGTTTATTTAAACATTAGTTAATAAACTACACTAAGAAAACTCATAGAGTAAAATTTATTAGCATTCTAATAAAACTGGGATACTCTTGCTCAGATTTTAAATAATATAATTTATTTTATCTCTTTCATTAACATCTATACTAAATTTATTAGGCAGAATCATAAATTTAGTATAGATGTTAAT
>JABFPJ010003297.1:0-16531 GCA_022817425.1 Gryon sp. ZL-2020 | reverse complement strand
ATGGGTAATACTGGGTAATACATAGTGGGTAGGTGGTGGGTAAGCGTTACACGCCCACAAGGGCGCGTGATACAACTCAGTTTGGACCCACTTGGGTCCAAACTTGGAACTGGGCATTCCATTCTGGGCCCCGGTTTCAGCCCAGTCTTCATTGCTACAAGGGTACCAAGTTTTCCGTGCTAATTTTTTCCTTACAAGCGTTTAAAGTTTGCAACAATTCGAGAAAAAAAAGTTGTTTTAGTGTTTTTTTTTAATTTACAAGTCAAAAAACAAAGAATTAAAAATTGGATTAACTTCATATGATTAACTACTGTAAGATATTTTACAGTAGACATTTTTCCCTAAAATTTGAAAAAAATCGTCAAAATTAGATGGAAATTGACGGAGATATAATAGTTTGAAAAAAGCTATTTTTTACGTTTTTTTAGGTTTTGCTCCCCCGCTCCCCCCCCCCCCAGTGTATTAGTAAGGATAATCATTTAAGAAACATCACAGATAATTATTATATCCAAATAATAATGTTGTTGAATAAGAATTATTTAGAGATATTTTAAGTAAATATAAATAAAATTGTTCAGTGTACTTCTTTTTATTAATTTACCTTTTTGTCAAAAAAGATATAATCAGACTTTTATATGTAGTTGTAAATCAGACAAAACGACTGATTTACAACTATTCCGGTTGGTTTGTCGATAAACAGCAACATTCATTTGCGATAAAAAAAATTCCAATTTAATTATTATTTAAATATTCGTTATATAAAGTACTAACTCGCGTTGTATTTATTTTTCAGACAAACTGCAGAATCTATACAAATTTGATTCATTTTCCGGAAATATGATTTTTGAAATATGATCACAACCCGGAACTGACTTTACTGATCTTGTATTCAAAAATAGTTATATCAATGACAAGCAAATATTTCATTTCTGATAAAGTGCTTTCAATAGAGGAAGTTACATACCGATAAAGCTTATTATGAATATTCATTGATAAATCTTAGCTACTAGTTAACAGTACTTTCCTAAATAATAAAATAATTGTAACTAGGGTCAAGAGAAACATTACGATATATAATATTAACAGGAACACTCTGATTCTTCAAGTTCATGTTGCGAGACTTTTTTAAAAGCCGATTACGATTCGTGAATAAATAAACATTTTTAGTAACGACTTGGTAACGGTGTTAATCATTGAAAGAAGTTTTTTCCATTTATCGCCGTTTATGTTAGAATTGAAAATATAAAATATAGGTTTAAATTCTTTTAGTCAAATTATTGATTGAGTTTTCTAATATGAGTCACGTCAGATTATTGATCAGAAATTTGTTTGCGAGAACAGCTGACATACTTGACATGCTTTCACCATTGACCTGTCTTCGATCGGAATCGTTTAAGGCATTTTTAACACGATTCCCTCGCAAGATCAGTTGCGATGTGACTATTTCTCATCAATTTTGTCGTGAATTTATGTCACTGAATGAACTCTTTGAAATTCATTATAAGCGTTGGGTATACTTGTATTGGTTCCAGCTTTTTGCACGCACCTTCGTCATATCGTTCACCCTCATTTGACATTCCTTGACGCTTTGAAAGCTCATCCCTTTCGCAATTCACTTATAACTTTGGCAGCCTCAAGTACATTATTGCCTCAATGCAAGACCTCCTGCTGACTTCGCATATGATATCTAACAATAAGTCAAACAAGCACTAATAATTAAGTTATATTGTGATAACGAGTGACTCTAAATCAACTCAAATTTATTATTTTATCATAGATACAAATACTCTTAGTTTAATATCGTTAAGTAAAATAATGTTAAAATATCGTATATCATTTGGATTATAAAAATAGTAAAACTGTATATCAATAAATCATATTGATTTATTGATAATCAGTCTTAACAGTATTCATACAAGAATTTGATCATTTTAATTTTTGTACAAGTGGCAAAGTTTCTTCGTATCTATTAATATTAATATTGTTTTTTTACAGTAACTAAAATGTTATAACGAACAAAATTTTGTCAAATAACGAACAATGTTTTCATCTATTCTATTCTTCTATTTAGTGCTTTCTTTCATTGCTCTATATATAAAACATTTATTTACATTTTATTTCATATTTTTATATTTTATAACCAGAGTCAAATACTTTGATACTCTTACATACTTTTAATAAATAGACTACATACGTGGTCAACACAAAATTATTAAAAAGTACAAGATTATAATTAACTTGTTGATAAATTAAATCAAATTTTAAATTACAAGCCATTTGATCTATTATATATACTAAATATAAGATAAGTGTGAAAATATTTTGCAAATATAAAACATATTATAATGGTTTCTATTTATTGGATTAATTTTTTCATGTGTTAGTGTCGATCATAAACTTGTTTACTACACTATGAATAATCTATTAACCAACAAACTGTCATTCAATAATAAAAAAATATGTTCTTTATCACGCTTTTTCACTAGAACTTCGATTTTTATCGCGTTTTTAAATTACTCCATTTTAATATTTAAGCTTATTGTTGAAATAGCTGAATGTTTATTGGTTATAAATTTTATTATCCGTATTTAAATTATTACGTTTTTACTGTAACAACACACATGAATTGAAAATAACAGTTAACATAGATAAATCTTCATAGACATAACATAGAATAATCTTCATGATTTGTTAATTAAAATTAAAAAATACGGTAAGTTTATATCACACATTTAAAAATACCTTTGTTCTTAAACTGTACAAGCATTTATTTTTAAAACACACTATATTACTTTACAATCATAATATAAAATAATATAACATGATATAAAATATAAAAAGATGGGATAAAAAGAGGGAATTGTATTATGTTTACTCTTAATTTGACATGACGTTTCATCTTTATCTCTCTTCAAAGCACATTATTTCATAAAGTTGCTCAAATAATTTCATTTTTGACAATAGTTTTTTGTCAGGTGTACGAAAATGTTGCAGCTTAAAATACGCGTGGATGTTAATTTCCTAGAGAATAGGTTTTCCACCGTATAATTTACTGCGTTTTGCGATTTACTGGCGTGAAACGAAGTGACGGCGCTTGGAAAATCGAGCTTGTAAAAAACAGAGTATACTCATTATGTTTTGAACAGGATTCTTCCTATAAAAATGTCGTAATAAACTTGCCTGTTTTGAAATTGGCCTGTTTTAAGTTTAACCAACGAGACAATTTTTATGAATAAAAATGAGAAAGTGAACGATTTTTTTCATTTCACATTGAATGAAAAAGAAAAATTTATATATTTTTCAGTGGAATCAGAAGACAAAACCTTGTTCTACGGTGCAAGCAAAATTTTTAAAAATTTAGCCTATATAATTTATTGTACAAGATATCTATAAAGCTGACCTAAATTAACTTGAGATTTTTTCTCCTCGTAATAAACATTAAAGGACAAGATAATTGTGCTCAGTGTCTGTGTAAGTTTGTGTTGTCTATCGATGAAAACGAACACAATTGCTTGTGATAGAACACTCGTTAAATTAACCCATTTTCTTTGTAAATAAAATTCATTGACGATTTCATAAGGCTTTTTAATCATTTAATTTTTTTGATAAGTAAAAAAAATACATAACAAAATAGATACAAATTTAATTTAAATTATCTGACATTTATGTTTGTAATTTAATAATTATTGTTTTAAACGTAAATGTAGAATGTACCTAACTAGAAATTAGCTAATGGAAATCAGTTGTCGTCTACTTATTAAATACACCTTTGCAAAATTGCATAAGAATTTACTTTCAACAACATCAAAACTAAGAAACCTTTCAATAAATTAATTTTATTTATATTATAACATAATTGGCACTCAGTAAAAATTAGATTACAAAGTCGTATATTTCTCAGAGTTTTTATTCATTTATTTGAGTTTAGTGTAAAATTTCTGATATTGCAAAAGTTCCCTAATTTAATGTGATTCGTGCCAAAGCCATTGAAAATTCAGCTTCATGCGTATTCTAAACTTTCAATAAATATTGAAGCTTTCCAAAGTAATTTGAAGTTTGTCAGAGTTGAAATGTTTCTGTGTATATTTTTATTGCTAGTCGGAAGAAGTCAGTAGTTATTAGAGATCCAAGCATTACGAAACCATGATGTTCAACTTGTGACACTCTTAAAACTTTGAAATGTCATAAATATTTTGTTTTTTGTTGGATAAATACCTTCAAAGTTTTATAATTGATTTAAAAAGCATGAGATTAGAAAGATTGTCAAGTTTACCAGTTGCATGAAAATTATAAAATACACCTAAACTAAGCATTTAGCTCAGTATTGGTTTAATACTGACGCCGACGTTGCTGGAATTGGTATCGATACTAACTGCGCCCAGATAATTTTGCTCAATAAGGTTAGACCAATACTGGAATAATAATGTCAGCAGGAATATAAACGAATGCTTAATTAATTACCTATACCATATAGGAATCAATACGTATTGTATGATATATTCAAGAAATACCTATACTAATCCTACTAATATATAAATTTCAATCTATGTCTGTCTGTTTGTCTGTTACCTCATCACGGCCAAACTACTGGACCGATTTATTTCAAATTTGTCTCAAATTACAGCTTATACTTTCCTAAATGTCATAGGCTATATAAAGTAGTGTTTATAGTTTTAAATTTTGAAAAAAACTTTTTTTCCCTATAAGGTCATCGGAAGGGGGGGGGGGTCGTCAGATGGATTTTGAAGAAAAATGTCAAACGGCAATTTAAAAAATGTATTGAAAAAAATGTAGCGTGTTTTAACGCCACTGTCAACGTTTTTATCCTAATCCTACTAATCCTCGTAATATATAAAATATGAATGTTTGTTTTTTAGTTTTAGCATCACGCAAAATCTACCGAACCGATTTTGCTCAAATTTCGAGAGCAACTAGCTGAACTCTTCTAAAGTGCCGTAGGCTATATAAAATTGGGATACATAAAGTAGATTTGAAAAAAAATTTTTTCCGATTTTGGACCCCCCCTTAGGCGGTTGTCAGGGGGTTGTCAGGGGGTTGTCAGGGGGTTGTCAGGGGGTTGTCAGGGGGTTGTCAGGAAGTTTTAAGTTTTAAGGAAGTGGTTTGAAGTTTGTTCTCGAGGTTGTGTGAATGTTCTCGAGAGGAATTTATTTTTTAAATAACAATGTTCATAGTTATTTAAGAAATTTTTCAAAAACTTTTCACACATTTGTCAGCCGAAACTTCGCAGCGCCGAACCGCCATAGCGCCGAAGCTACACAGCGCCGAATAAACATTTAACCGAACATTTATAGCGCCGAATGAACATTCAGTTGTATATTTATAGCGCCGAATGAACATTCAGTTGTATATTTATAGCGCCGAATAAACATTTAGCCGAATAATCATAGCGTCGAATAAACATTTAACCGAATTTTTATAGCGCCGAATATTCATAGCGTCGAATCGCTAAAAATCGTAACATAAAAATGACTGCTTAGGCTTAAGACGTATTTACAAAATGACATATAGAGCAATATCTTAACTGAATGATCGAATGACATAAATGAAATCTTTATTACGCGATTATGAAAATTACGAAATTTCTACATGTAAAAAATTATTAGATTAGAAAGTGTATTTTTTTATTTTTTAAATGTTTATTCTATTGTTCATATAAATATGATAATTAATTCTTCTTTAATTCGATTTTTTATATAATAATAGATATTCATTAATTAAGATACATTTTAAAAAACACGATCTGTGTTTTTCTAGAAAATGTTTTAATGTAAATGTACGTTTCCATTTATAATTTTGAGATGTTATCGTTAATATAGCTGTTTATGGAATTTTCGATATACAGCATTGTTGACATGATAAAATCTATTCTGATTGGTCGTCTTAAGTTTACGTGAACTAAAATATCGAAACTCGCGGAGTGTCAAATGAAGATCGACGTTCATATTTGACAGTTTTAAATTATTAAAAAATTAAAAACCACGGAGCGCGCGTAGCGCGCTTTTAACCTAGTTTAATATATTTTTTATTAATAAATATAATATTGTAATTTCAATATGTCATAATCGCGTAATAACGTTTTCATTTATGTCATTCGATCATTCAGTTAAGATATTCCTCTATATGTCAGTTTGTAAATGTAAACAGTCATTTTTATGTTACGATTTTTAGCGATTCAGCGCTATGAATATTCGGAGAAATGTTCATTCGGCGCTATAAAAATTCGGTTAAATGTTCATTCGGCGCTATGTTCATTCGACGTAACGTAGTGATCCCTTTTTTATATTATTTTATGATATTTTTAACATTGACGTCGAGTTATCTGAGATTTATAAATGGTATACCAATTTTTAGGAAATATATATAATGATAAAAAAAAACACATTAACTATATACTATTCAACAAAACATATTTTAATAATATATTGACCATATATCGACCATATCGGTCCCTATCCAAAATTTTATAACTAAAAAAGCAATGGAATAAAAATATACATTATTTATTTAGAATACTGTTTCAATTCTATTTATGATATTTCGGCTGTGATATTTTGTCTATGTGATATTTTTTTGTAATATTTTGTCCTGTAATATTTTGTTCGTATACTGCTGACAACATTGTCCTTCTGTAAGTCGGTATTTTGCCAGCGTCGAAAATCTGCTTTCATTTTATCGTTATCTAGACCAGTAAAGAAACATTGATGATTTTACTTCACTTTAAGTATTAATTAAACATTGATCTTAAGTTGTTGCCTAAGAACCGTATATTGATTTCTGTATTATCCCAGTACCATAGCCAAATTGTGGCGGTCGGTATTCTGCCAATTCTGGGTCGTTCATTCAACTCTGGCAATTTTTAATTAGGATCGTTTGTGAATATTAAATTTGATTTTTCTTTATTTTTTGCGAAATCTTTGAAACTCATGTGGTTTTGGATATCATATATGTACACCTGCGAGACTTAATTAATTTATATTGCAGTTAATATTTTACAACATTTCATGTGATTGAATCATAGTTATTATTATAAGAGTAATTGGAAGATTAAAACAATATTTTTTTATAAAAAAGGACCTTGATATTTCATATGACAGTAGAATTTAAATTCAAAAAGTTAATTATCAAATGTATGTATATAATGAAATGCGTTGCTACAAGGACTGCATTGAGATAAAGTTACGCACAGCTGAATCTGGATAAGTGAAACACATTTAACAAATTTTTATTTGATTAAAAAACAGTGTTTTTATATTTCATATATTTTTATGACGCAAATTATCGCTGTTGTCATTTTTCTTTAATAATTTAATCTCGTAACAAAAGTTGTGAAAATATAAAAAAATAAAAGTATGCTCTTGATTAGCAAATATGAAGGGATTACAATTGCCCAGCATTTCTCACTAAAGAAAAATGAATTTATGAATGTTATCTATATTTTATGTACATGTAGGTTAAATGTGAATTAGTGACAATTTATTCTAAATATAATTAATCACCATAGTGTATTTTATAAAATACATTATATCAAATAGATCTTTTCAATTAGTTACCAAAGTCGATATATTGTCCATATAATTTTAGTGAGTTCATACAATATAACAAACCAGAAGAAAATAATTATTATCCAAACAGTAATTATTATTTTAATTTAATAATTATTTGACTTCTAATAATATTTAGCAATTGAACACTTAGATAGTGATTATCACTTCTGTCTCATCAATCATCAAAGCCTAATAGAAGTGACAGCCATTGACTTATAGAGAATAATTATTATTAATATATTTAAGAAAGTAATTGAAAAATGTGCTCTGAGCCAAATATCACATAAAATTTTACTGATAATAACAAGGGAGTAGAAACACCTGACCTAAATGACAAATTTTTGTGTTGTAATGCTGCCACTCTTTTATTAACAATATTTTCTGTGTTTTCGGTTCAGTTTGATGTTCTCATAAAAAAATAAAGTTTAACCATGTTGGAAAAAGGATATATTTGTGATATATTATTTGCTGAAAAGTAAATTATTAATATATTGCTAATATAATACTTGTAGCTATACCTAAATGTTTATTCCCAAATGCTTATCTTCAAAAAATATTCCCGAAAATAATATCGTTAAAAACACCCTTATAAACTTATACCTTACTTGTATTGAACGTGCACTTATACACCGACGTCTATATAAAGTAGTGGGTCCAAAATATTTCGGCATTTTTGCCTGTAATATAAAAAAATATCAGATAAACTGAAAAGTAAAGGCCAAGTACAAAAAATCTAAAAAATTAAAAGCAAGGTCGTATAAAACGTATTTAACTTTCTGAATTCAAAAATTGAATCTAAAGTGAAATCTCATTTTAATTCAAATCTTATTTAAGCAAAATTGGAAAATAATTATTGAAATTTGATATAAAATGAAAAACATAATAATATAACTAATCACTAAAATTTTTCCCAATATAAGGTACTGATATCAATAAATTTGGTCAGGTACATTTGCACATTTTACATGAAAAATCTTTCAGCAATGAAAAAAATTCAGCATAGAAAAACATTTCAGCAGTGAATCTACAATGAAATTGTAGATTCACTGCTGCTAATTTATTAAATAACATGGATAAGTACATTAGCTAACTTTAGACCTAATAACAAAATAACTAAAATAGTAGAAAACTGAATTCCAAAATTACTCAACTAAAACCTAACGAAAATAAGCAATCAAATAAATATATACAATCCCGCGTGGAAAAATTAGTCTGGATATAGTCTGGCAAAGTGTATCCGGACTACATCCATACTATATCCAGACTGCTTTTTCCACTAGGGATATAAACAACATGCAAAACTTAGATTTTATTAGTTTCGTTAGTTTTGTTAATCTTGTTAATCTTGCTAGTTATACAGTTACACTTACTTCTTAGTTTCATTACTTCCGATAGTTTCGATGAAAAATAAAAGATTGGTGCAAACCATAAGCGTTATATATGTTGCAGAGGCTAATACTGAATTCGTATAAATTTGATTCGCGCCAAGTTTTTTATATTTTATCGAAATTAACGAAACTATCTGAACTCATGAAATTAAGAAGTATGTATAACTTTATAAGTATCCAATAAGTACCCTATAAGTATTCTATAAGCTTCTCATAAGCTTTCCATAACGTTTCCATATGCATCCCATAAACTTCCCATAAGTTTTCCATAACATTCCCATAAGTATCCCATAAGCTTCCTATAAGCTTCCCATAATTAACTTTAGTAATTTTTTAGCCTTGCTTTGGCCTTACTAGGTCGTAGTTGTAAAGAATTGGCTATTAGTCTACCATAGCAGGCTCACAGATACACAGCACTATCATACAATAGCCATGTTAATATAAATTCTGTAAATATAGTATATACTATAGTATTACTATACCAGGTAAATTTAATTACCTGGTAGTAGTAACTGCTTGGGCATAACTATGCCCTAAAAGGCTAATAGATAAGCTGTTATGGTGTTTTATTTTTTATTATTTTATTATTTTATTATTTATTATTATAAGATTATGGTGTTAAAATCATTTGTATTCGATAAACTTAATTTGGCCATTATTTGTCTTATATATATAGCCTTTGATTTGTAAAAAAGTGGCCTAAGATAGACCTTAAGATGTACATAAATGTTTTATGTTTGTATCAGTATTGTAATAATAATATTAAATATTACTGTGTAACAATGATGTATCAGTTTGAAATACAAGGAAAATACTAATCATTATTAATAACCATGATTTGGCCATTGTTTGGTATAATTATTTAATATTTCTAATAAGGTGGCCTTAATTGGGCTTGAAGGGATACATAAATTTATTATATTTGTATTAGAAGTGTAATTATGGTACATATTATCATATGAAATTAATATATTAGTCTCAAATACTCATCCGTACACTGAACATGAAGATGAAGGAAAGGAAGAAGAAAAAGAAGAAAACGATGTTTCTATAATTTGCGCGAAAAAACGGTTATTTTTAGATCTTAATATCTTGCGAACGAATGGACCAATTTGAAATTTGTTTCTTTTATTTTCTTCAGGTCGATGATGGCAACAATAATATAGCACAAAAATTTTTAATTTTATTGCTATTGTTGCTTTTTTGTATGTTGAAAAACGACATTTGTTTGTATCTGAAAAGAGACACCGTAGTGCTGGCCGCACAGAAACGATCGTTTTTTTGTTCTTGGCCACAGACACTACCGTGTCTCTTGATATTATGTATTTTATACATTTGTAAAACTATATATAAACTTTTTTTACAGAGAAAAAGCTTAATTTTTTAATTTTACAACTTCAAATTCAATTAATCGTTTTATAACTTGCTGCGGATGAAAATAATTTGTATATACGATCTGAAATTTATCTGTAATCTCTGACTTTATACGAGGTTCATAAAAATAAATTAATTTATTCTTACTTTTTAAGGGTAATGTTTTTCCTGAGATGAAGATGTTGTCCACTATTGTTCATATGTTGCAAATATGCGCAATTTTTCAGTATAGCCATAATATTAGCAATATACCGCTAATTTTTGCGTTCATTAGCTAGAAATATTAACTACTTGGCAATAACTATGCCATAAGAGGCTAATGGATAAGCTGTTATGGTGTTTAAATTATTATTATGTTACAATTTGTTGTATAATAATACCTTTTTGAAGCGAAGGAATGATCACGGTCAATAACAATAAACGTATTCAAACATTGATTCGAGCTTAGGCTGGAGAAAAATAAGAAGAAGAAGAAAAAGAAGAAGAAAACGAAGTTTGCCAAATAAACGTCGACTTTTGAGCCTCCATTACTTAAAACGAATAATGAACTAAAATCATCATGAGTAGATGAGAATTTTTATTCTCATCTACTCGATGGAGGCTATCTATCGAGACAATACCGTGTCTCTTGATTAGACGTCAACTTAGCGTTACTTAAATTTCCAGCAAAAATTAATTTGTTCCATTCAAACTATTTATGCTTTCAATGTTCTGGTAGTTTTTATAGTTTTTTTTTGTTTTAGTGATATAGTTAAAAAAAGTTTCAATTTCGATATCAATTTTTGTTACTTATTTTCTGGGCGTTTCGTTTAAGTATTATGATTCAATGCAATACGAAGAATGAATAATACCATATCTATAGATAACAATGCGTAGATTAGAATCTCAATTAGTTACTTTGATCACTATAAACCTCAGATTATCATTTCGCAAGATTAATCAGGTGAAGATGTTATAGTGTTTACGAGCATATATTAATAATCATTTATGTTTAATCTATCATAACTATTAATGGTACTATATAATCTATATAGCTATTAGTTATTTCATACCACATAATTTAATGTTTTTTTATTAACTTTTCATACTTTTATGAACTATCAAAACTCTATAGATATTTGATATGAGTAAAACAATTCAGATAAAAAAGTAGAAATAAGATGAGAGATAGATCTTAACCATCAAGCAGAAAGATAAGGTAACATGTAAATGAAATTAAACAGCTTCATAAGAAGCAATGTAATTAAATTAGTACGATTATTCATTTATTCATTTGTAAAAACAACGATATTCACTTCTTGTAATTTAAACATCTTACATCTAATATTTCATGTATTATATTTACCAAAAAACCTTTTAATAAATATTTTTGGCATGTTTTCGATAACCTCCAAAAGATCTTTAAAAAAAACCAAATATTATATTTTGTACCAAGGGTCATAAAATTGTAAATTCTTGTTCTCGAGCAAAGTTCACACCTGAGGCGAAGTTATTGGCATTTTAGATGAAAAGTGGCAATGTTATAACCAATTGAAAAAAAAATGCATTTTCATATTTTTCATACATGTAACAGAGATCACAAAGCCAAACTCAAAAATGACATTGAAGTAGTTGATCTCTTCTCTTTTAGAACACTACTGAAATAGTGATCTCTTCTCCTTTAGAACACTACTGAAGTAGTGATCTCTTCTCCTTTAGAACACTACTGAAGTAGTGATCTCTGATTCTTTTAAGGTAGTCTACAAGGTTTTTTTGATTAATCCTTTTGAAATCCTTGGAGAAAATTATTCTCCAAGAAGCTTGTGACTTAGGTTTACAGGCTCTTCAGAGTGAAGGTGGTGTACATTTCCCCTTTTATCACAGAATCTACAGAATTCATTGCTTTCAATTCCTTCGTGCTCCGGGACCCGGATAAGGCTTAGTTTGTTCTGTTTTCCTACTTTCTGCAGGGTGACAAAGTACTAGTTTAGATCGTTTTTAGTACTTTTTAGCCCTGAGAGGGCTGAATTGCTATCATTGGCTATGAAAATTTTGGCTCCTTTGTGCCTTTTTTGTAGCACATGTTGGGCACATCCCAGAATAGCCATTATTTCAACTTCTATCCTTATAAGTTGCTAAGTGCTATTTTTTTATCCACTTTTTTCCACTAGATGGAAGAGTCTTAAGTCATTATCAGTCTGACAATGGCCTCATATAAACATCTAGCCATACTAGGACTTAGCCCCCCAGTTAAGAAGGGACATAATGTCACCCTGGAGGACAGCCCTTTCGAGAGACCACTCAAGTGCTCTCTGCTTTCTAGCAAAGCTTTTAGCCTTTTGATTATTATTAGATTGATGCTATATTCTCAAGATGCATCTTAAATAACTTTAAAGGATGTGCTGTCGAAAGCCCCCTCAATATCCAGAAAGAAAGCAACCTCTCTGTTATCCGCCATACTTTGGATGACTTTCGCCAAGTCATCCAGCACATGTATTGTTGATTTCCCTTTTTGGTAGGCACATTGGTGCCTGTGTAGTGGAGACTAAGATTGGACTTATATACATGTCTAAAAGTTTTTCCATACTATTAAGAAGGAAGGAAAAGAGATTGATGGGTGTATACGCCTTAGGCTATTCATTGGGTTGTTCCGTCTTTCATATACAAGTCACATTAATCCCTCTCTAAATTTTCGGAATAACGTTTGCAAGTATTACCTTTTTTCTATAATTCTTATGTTCAAGGCAAATTTCACATCTAAATTAGAACAAAAAAATACATTTGCACACTACAGTTTCAATGAATAAAGAAAGTAATTAAAGCAAGAGAGTAATTATGTAAGTTCTCTAATTTTATAGTGACATTAATGAGCAGAAAATAATAGTTTCACATGAAACTTTTTCAGCACTCATGCCAACTTCATATCGTACGGAAATGACTTTCCTGTACTCGTAACTGCATTACTCGTACCGAAATAGTATATTTCAGCACTAGTGGCCGTCAGGCCACGTGTGGTAAACGACGTTTTACGACGTGTGGTAAACGACGACTCGCGACTGCGTCACTCGTACAGAAAAGTCCTTTCTGTACTCTATGAAGTTAGCACTCGCACAATAAAACGTCGTTTACCACACGTAGCCTGACGGCCACTAGAGCTGAAATATACTATTTCGTTACTCGGATAGGGAAAATGCCATTTTCCTCCCTAGGGTGATTTAGAAAAATGGCTTTTTTCCCTCCCTCGTAAAGAAAAATATAGTACGCAACATGGGAAATGATCGGAAATTCGTTTCCCTCGCGGTTACAAACCTCGCCTTCGGCTCGGCTTGTAAACTCCGCTCGGGAAAACGAATTCCCGATTTCATCTCCCTTGTTGCGTAATGTACTAATTTCGGTACAAGTGACTGAGTCACAAGTAAAGAATAGTATATAACTGCTGAGGGCGCCACTGCGCCCGACGCTGGTACGCTATTTTATGGACCGAGGGAGCGGACGGTAAAGTGGAACTTACCGCCCGGGGGCGGTAAAATCCTCGAGGGCGTAGCCCGAGACCATTTTTACCGCCCTAGGGTGTGGTTAGTTCCACTTTTGTCCGCTACCAAGGTGCATAAAAGATTTTTTCAGTCGTGTGCAGCGGAGAAAGTTGGAACTAACAGCGCTCTTGTACCTAATGCTCGATCGGTACCTCGATGCGTGTTTGTTCCAACTTTCGCTCCGCTGCGCAAGAGTGAAAAAAGTCATATCGGCCTCAGGTGCAGTAGCGCCTTTGGACGTAATATATTATTTTCTGTACGATGTGAAGTTGGCACGAGTGCTAAAAAGTACTTCATTGCACGATGTCTCGTGCGGTAAAGTAGTTATCGCACAAGCAGAATATTGTGAAGTTAGTTACCTTACATTGAAAGTGGCATTGTCTAACAGTGCAGTTAAAACATATTATAAAAAAGCGGCAAATAAGGTTACAGTTAACTGCAAAATGTCATTTTGACAAGTGCTTGTTATGTTAATTGTTGTTAAACAATTTTTTAAAGAATGTTTTAAAATCGGTCGGAATGTTCAGGACGACGTTAGAACATTCCGGCCGATTGCCTCAGCTCTTTCTCTCTCGCTTTCTCTTAGAGAAGGAGCGAGAGAGTATACTTTCTATGCACTTTTTATAAAAAATAGTATGTGCAACTCGTGCGGTAAATGACAAGTGCAGACTCGTGTGAATACCTGTCAACTTTCCGCACTTGTTGCACAATGTAATATTTCCGTACTCTATGAAGTTAGCACTTATATCAAAAACTGTCGTTGGTCTCACGTGGCCTGACAGCCACTAGTGCTAAAATGTACTATTGTCATATATGTGTACCAAACATCAATTTTCATTTCACTTATGACAGACGTCCTTTACCACACGTGGCCTAACGGCCACTAGTGCTGAAATATACTATTTCGGTACAAGTGACTCAGTCACAAGTAAAGAATAGTATATCACTCCTGAGGGCGCCACTGCGCCCGACGCTGGTACGCTATTTTATGGACCGAGGGAGCGGACGGTAAAGTGGAACTTATGACAGCAATGAACTGCTTATTAGGAGAACTATTTATAAAAGACATATTCACACAATTCTTTTTCTTTATAAATAAATTAGATTGATATAAATTGTTATATATTAATATAATTGTTAATCTGTGTTTTAACTAGTATCATTTGAATTTCATAAATAAAGATATACATAACCATAATTTATTATTTTTTAATAAAATTAATTTTAATATAATAAATTTTTTTAAACAGGACTTTATTTTATTGTAACATAATTAATGTATAACTTTTTTACTAAGTTTTTCAATATGTAGCGTTATTTAATATTAATAGAAATTCAGCGCCAGAGGAAAATATTTTCAACTAAAAATGCTAAATTCAAATTGCTAAAAGAAGCATTATATAATCATTGTCACATGACTAAAAATAGAAAAAATAAAAAGTCATCAAAAGAGACATCAATAATGTTGCAAATTTTCTTATCAAAACATGTCAAATATTTTCACTCTGTTTTCAAGTAATTCGAAATCCATGGTACTTGCATTCCACAATCCCGCGTTCTTGACTTAACGTATAGCAAACTGCATGCTTCTATACACAATTCTTTTTCAACATAATCACTCGCCATTATCTTTCTTACAATTTCTCAAAGCGTAGAAGTTTGTGGCGTTCCGGATGTGCGAGCTTGCTTGAACTTGCTTGGAGCTTAAGAGGAAAATCGATTCGCATAGTTCATCGAATTCCTAAGAGGCTCCATGTGTCCGCGCATTGCGGCAGAAATGGCGCACATGTACCCGTTAAACAGCCATTGCCCACGACTCATATGTAAATATTCTAGTATGATCCACACAGAAAGAGACAGACCGAGAGAAAGAGGCATAGAGAACAAGAATTCGTGACATAAAGCTTTCCGGGAGAATCAATGAAGCTCCGGTTACTCCGTCGTCTTCGTCTAACTGCATTCGCTTACTTGTTCTCACCTACTGATGATTAAAGCTTTATCGACGTAGTAGCGTGCTCTAATACCCAATACGTTTATGGCCTGCGGTAACAGTAATTCACGGTAATTCACGAGACGTCGCAATCTCGGACTTAGCCAGGTGATTTAAGTACGCGACACTTAAATGTGGGTTTAATGGATGACAAACGGAATGACTTTGTATGTCGAAGCGGCTTAACACATACCATTAACTGTTTGTCCGAGAACGAAAAGTAAAAACGCTTGAGGTAAACTGGGACGGGACCATGATTAAGTACGGCGCGAGTTGTACATGGGAAAGAATATTTACACTTCTTCATTATTGAAAATATTAATAGTATCTGAATATACACGGACAGAATTATTAACGTGTGACACGTGTGATGCACACGTCTGAACCGTGTGAGGTAATTTTTTCAAATTTTTTAGGTTTTATAAACGTGTCACCCGTGTTTACACACGTTGGAGACGTTTTTGCCACACGTGTGACACGTTTCTTTCACACGGCCGGAAAAATACGTGTCAGACGAGTGTGCACACGCGTAGGGCTTGTGGCGCGCACGTCGCAGCCTTGCGAAACACACGGCTCTGAAAGATTTCACTGCCGTGTTATTGTGTTGTGAATTTTTAAAATTGTAAACAGTGAAATTCACGACAATGTTTCAAATAAATGAATGTAAGCATATAATTTGCATTATATATCATTATGAAATTT
>JABFPJ010003296.1:0-16532 GCA_022817425.1 Gryon sp. ZL-2020 | reverse complement strand
TGTGCGACTTGTGGAAAAAGTTGTCGATCATACGAGAGTGTGTGACATCACTCGCTTCGCTCGTGACGTCATATCACACTCTCGTGGAATCGCCAACTTTTCCCACTAGTTGCACAATATACTATTTTAAAGAAAAAAAATAAGAAATTGATAATATTAGTTTACATAAATAAATAAATCTACAATTTTTTTTTAATTTTTTAAAGTTTTAAGTTTTGAGAATAATTCAGTAGACTCATTAACATTAGACAAACTTGACATGCAAAAAATAGAATAAATATATGAGAGATGAACAAACTTATATAATTCAATCTATATATTATATATTTAATATAACATATAGATAGTTTATATTTTTATGATGTACGAAATACACTGCATGCAAAGTACGGTTTTATCGTATGTATGATACTGTTCAGAATCAACATATCTTTAAGCTATCGTTATGGCTAAAAGCATATGTATTATATGTAAGTATGTAAATTACCTTTGTTGCAAATAATGGATTATATAGTTTAACATATGTTTATTGATTTACTATACTTTTAGTAAAAATTTATTCTCGCAGAATCTGTTATTTTGTAAGTAAAGTCTTCTCAACATTTTACAACTGAATTTTCGTCATTCCTTCTATCAACTTTATACATATAAATAAAATTATTTTCAATAATTAATAAAATTGCATCAATATATTATATTAAAAAAATTGCCTTAGTTACATGAATCAAATTTTATACTTACTAGGTAATATTGAAATACAGTATTGAGATAAATGCAAGGAACTATCCGTTGTACTCCAAGGGATCGAGTAAGCAAATTTGTCGAGTTGTATGAAATTTATTTACGTTTCATCTACAATGTGAGATTTTCGTTAAGTTCTTCAAACAAATTTATACTTGACTTCGTTCCATTTAATTAGTATAATGGAATACCGCATGCCAAGGAAATGCAAATGTTTTCGTAAACTTGATGTAAAAGTAAAAACAAATAATTGTTGTCGTGAAATCCAAATTAAACATAATCCAAATTTGATAAAATAAATGCACGTTAATTAATATTTATGTTAAAAATGGTACTTTAAAATCAATTGCTACACTTATTACTAAATACATAACATATTTCTTATTAATAATTTAGACATACAAATCGAGGAAACGATTTTATTTGAAAAAAATAGAAAAATTCGTATAACACTATCCTATTTTTCTTCAGGTCTTGTTCATCTAAATATTACGTAATAGCTGCATATATCCATACTGCATTTACCATGGCTATAAACTATATATATACCACTTTGAAACTATAAACAATATAACTATATTTCATTCATGATAAACCTACATGTATTCAAAATCCCTCCTTAGTACATAAAAACTAAAGATTTCTTGGAATGCTTTTAGATCCCCTTTATCTTGACTACAAGCAACTGCAACAAAAATCTTAATACCGTATATATGTATAGTCTGCCGTTATCGTCGAGATTTTCGATGCAACCCTTTAATCCTGCTGCGTCTTTTTGTTGCGTCAATCCCCCTTCTGATAATATATCACGTCTTTTGGCGAAGCTTCTTATATTTAGAAGACCTCGTATGCGCAAATAATGTATCGTGGCTTTAAAGGCAAAACGAGAGACGATGGTGCGGAGGTAAACGAGGATGAGAGACGGAAAGAGGCAAAGGGGGTGGTAGTTGGCGAGAGGAGAGTCGTAAGAAGCAGCAGCGTGGGTTCAGCAGGAATATCCCGGGACATAAGAACTTTCATGAGTAGAAGGGATTGGTGGTAAGTGTAGCGGGGCAGAAGAAGAGGCACGATGGTGGGTCGGGAAACTAAGTTGTATTGATCCTGAGCTGCAGGGGTGGAAAACTAGGAAGGGTTAGTACGTGTTCTTAATCGTCAAGTGACCGCCCTCCCATCTACCAATTTTAGCTTCCCACCCTCGGTTGTACTTTCGGCTGATCCTTCTCACTCTTATGATATAATTCAATCGATCTGTCCTTTTCTATCTTGCAGGAGCAGTCGAAGGGGCTTCTCCAAGGAGGAAGGCTAAAACGATCTCGGTGTTCAACCCTAAACCTTCCTCCTCCGACGCTTCCCTCACCACGCGGACCTGACGCCATTCCGGCTAAGCATTGTTTCGGACTAAGAAAAGATTGCCCAAATTTCCATGCTTCTTGATTTTCTCTCTCCACTAGATTAATGTCTTATTCATGCTAATGCTTGATAATCTGCTTATAATGATATCTTTTACGTTGCTTTTGAGCTTCCGAAAAGTACGATTATTCCTAAACTTTGTATTGGCGCTGGTTATTTCTTAAGAAATTCACATTTTACACAAATCACTTTAATTAAAGTGATTTGTGTAAAATCAAGAAAAAACTTATTATTTCAGGAAAACTTATTGGAGTTACTTTAATGACATTAAGGATCAACAAAGTCCATCTACGAAAAAAGCTTTTAAACACAAAGCTAGGCTTCAAAAATAGTGTACTATAGGATTAGATTGTCTTCACTTACTGTATATTCAAATATATACATACTCAGGTCATGTTAGTATTACTAATCTTAATGTCCTTGTAATTTAAAAATGCAAAAGTAGTTCAAAAGCATATAGATAGACAATGATAAGGTTATAATGAAAAACAAACTTATCTAGAAGTACTGATATTAAAGCTTTTCGTCCTTTACGTATTCTAATGTTCCTAAAATATATACAAATAATTATAAATGAAAAAATAAATAATCAATTTTGCATAATATAATTATACAATTATTATTTACTTAATTTACATGCATTAGTAAGTATGCACATGTTTACTCTTAAACAACAAATATTGGTTTTGTTATAAAAGGAAAGGCAATTTTTTGTCAGAAGAACATTGAAGTGGTAAATCGATTTCTCAAATATTTGCTTCGTGATTACTTATAAAGACGGAAAATACTTCGCATACTTTTCATTTCACGCTGCAGAATCTTTGTTCAGACGATGTGTGTTGTTTTAACAAAAGTTTTTCTATTTTTCGTTTCATAATGTAATAACTATTTATAATTCAAACTACATTGTAATATAGTAATATTAATTAATTTACTTGTCAACATTATTTCTTTATGTAAAATTAATTTTAAAATACTGTTTTGTTATTTAAATTAAATGAACATTATCAAATTATTAATTATATTTTATTTACTCAAAATGTGTTGTATATAATATTTGAACTTTCTCATAGAAAATTTAAGGAAATGGATGACCAAGAATGTCTTCTAACCAGAGACACCCCGTATAAAACTTACGTGAGTAATGTAACAAAGGGCATGCCACGAATACTGCAGAACACCTTTGCGTGGTAAAGACATTCCTTGAACAAGTGATAGAAGTATTAAAAGTAAATTGACTGCTGCTTTCATAGTAAAAGATTTTCTATTCATTATTTATGATGTGTTTGGATAAATTTATTATTCAGGTAAATATTTTGTATGTATACCACAAAAAATTGTCATTTAATATTCTTGAAAAGACCTAAGTACATATTTATAAATGTAATAAGGGTTACATGATAATAACAAACAAATTTAACAAAATTCATGTAATTGAAAACCTATGTATAAATAGTTATATTAATGTTGAGAAAGTAAGTTAGACATGGAAATTACATATTCAAAAAATTAATTGCCTGAAATGATGAGATGCAAAAGCAAAAACTTAATTATAAAAATGCTTATATAATTTTAAACTTGATATTATAAATTAAGTCATTCAACAAGTAGAAGAATTTTACAATGGGAATACCACGTTGAATGTAACATGAATGTTATAATTGAACCGATTTCATTCGTACAAAAAATATTTCTTTTCATTACTAATGCAATTTTTATTCACTTATTTCATTCTTTTAATACGGAATAAAACACTTTATTTCAATGAAATTTAATGAATCAGTTACAGAAAAAGTCTTTACTTTTTTCTCTCATACCTCAGTGCGCCCCTTATCGAAAAAATTTTAGATACGCGCGCTTATCGTACATATATAATGTATTGGGAATGTCATTCCAATCATATTCACGAATAAAATATATGGTAATAGTAGCAATTTTCTTTTGCTCTCGATGATCAGCAATTTGAATATTGATTTATCTTGGTCTACAATTTGCAATCGGACTTCTCGTTATTACTTGAAAAATTGAGTATAATTTTTTTTTGTAATTAGAATTCATTAAACAATAATTTCAATATAAATTATAAAACAATCAAAATTTCTCAATTAAGGAAAATCATTAAACTGAATTTAAAAATAATACAATTCAAATAAATTATACAAATAATATCAATTTATTTTACATGCATGAAACAACGAATTCATCAAAAAATAATACGCTCTTTTTACTATTATTTAAAGAATGGAGAAAAAATCTTTTGCCGAAAATATGAAAAATGCAGAGTCTAGTATATTTAATGACTATGTTCTCAGTGTATGTAGCTTGGGAATCAATGAAATTATATTTGGATACAATAAATGATGAAATAATTCTTTATGCAAGTAAAATATAAATATCATATATATTTTGCAAATTTTATTATAATTGTAATTATGATAAAATTATTATTTCCATATTACATAGGATAAACATAAAGGTATTGTAAAAATTGAGAACCGTACGCAAACTATATAGATACGCAAGTACACACACCTTAACGAACACACATTAAGACTTGTTATAAACACTGTTTAATATATTATCCAATATAAATTTAAGACGTAAATACAATCGAGTTTTGTATATATATTTACTTAATTACTTTCATGCTACTTTCACATAGAATTATGTGCTATTTTATTCCTTTCTTTTTATTACATCGGAAATGCAAAGAAGCGTTTATAAAAGATTTAAAGTTAAACTAAGACCGCTAACCAACTGCAAAAACGTAGCTGATTTAGCAGACTTTCTTTTTTGTTTTCCGATTAATTAAATAAAAGTTAATATAAGATCTTCGTAACGTAATCTTACTAAAAGAATAATTAAATGTAAATGTAAGCATATAATTGCAAATTACAAAAAAAAATGCAAATCGATTTTATCATAGAGGGCATGTTTTTTCGCCATAATATATTAAACTATGTATAAAGATCGGAATGTACACAGATTAAAGCGCACATCATTAATCTAATATTGAGTCCGACATACATTAAACATTCAATCCTATTAAAATATTCTAACTCTTCAATAAATTTCCTTCATCACTTCCTCCGTTGGATATATTAGAATATATTAGATATGATTATATTTTGAAATTTAAGGATATTCATACTTTAATGAAAAGACACTTGTATATACATCATTCATATAATTACTAGTAAATATTTATACCAATTTGAGCATATAAAATATAGTGTCACAAGTATTTCTATATAATAGACAAATTACTTTTCAAATATAAACATTTGCAAATTTAAAAATGTATAGGCATCAATATTTGATAATTTTGTTGAGTAGTATATTTTAATTTTTAATGCATTCATTTTTAAATGTCATTAGACTAATATTGAGAAATGATTCAAATTAAATTAATTCATATATATAATTATTAATAAAAGTTACTGTTACGTTTTTTACTTATAACAATATTAATTTAATTATTTAAGAATTATTTCGTAATTATTTAAGATTACGAAATAAGTTACTTTATCATTAAAAATTACAATAGTGTTAATTTGTATGTCTTGTGCCAATGAAATTATAACTATGAAACAAATTTAATGTAATTCTATTGAAAAGAAAACTTTTTAATAATTATAAAACTAATTCATATATTTTATTAATATTAAGTAAATTAATTTAATTCAAATTTACATTACAAATTTAATAAATATCGATAACATTTTAATAATAGATATGATATCGCATTGCAGTAATAATATGTATATCGATTCACGAAATCTGATATACTTTATATGCGGTATAGGTTTCGTAGATACTGTTTATATTGTCTGCAAAATCATAAGCATTTGCGTTTTCAATTGTAATGTCTAATTTATTTAATATACGAAAAATATTCTTACTTAACTTGAAAATCTCAAAGTAAAACTTGATTTAATATTTTTCCACAATTAAAATTGTGCGCAATTTTGCTTCGTTAATTTTACATTAATCATGTAAGTAAATAAATCACATACAAAAAACTGTTAAGATATTTGTTGCATTAATAACACTACTAACGATAATGTTATATCATAGAGATAAAGATTATAATTTTAATATCAACCATTTAGAAACTTCAACCATTTAAAAAATCGAAATCATCTACGGTATTAATTAAACATTCTAAGATAACATATTTGCAAGTTAATTCATTCATCGAAATAATAATATTTACCATGAAATTGAACATTGTCTTTATATTTTGCATATAAAGTTGACTTCTTGTCTTTCAACAATAGTAAACGGAATAGATGTAAATAAAATTTTTTACAAAAGATATCTCTCTATTCAATGGAGCTAAGTAATTCAACGGTGTAACAAGGAAGTTATTTTTCTGTCTAGCTTGGTTGGGGTGTAGTTTCTGATGGCAGTTCTCATGAATTTAGGTCTTCTTAGTGAAGGGTCATTTCTCGTGAAAAGGGGTTAGAATACAGAGGCAAGGAAGACCACGCCTCTTGTCTAAGGTTGACTTACCCCCGCCGTTCTTGGCCCCGGCTCACTTCTACCCTCTCCTGCGGAACTAAGATTTTTTGACCCCTTCCGTGCATCTCTTACCCCTACCCTCCGACCGCAAAGCATTTCCCCTTATTCTATCGATCTGCACGCTAAAGGTGCCTTTCTTCGGTCCGGCTACTTCCTTTCACTTCCCTTTCCGCGCACATCCCCGCGTCGACCCACCCTTTTCGCGCCCTAAAATAAATCATGTATATTTTAATCTTCGCGTTACTTCTCGCACTTAAATTTTCTCCTTTAATAATGTATGTAAATGAGTGCATCTGTGTGCGCTTGGTTCTGGATATTCTAAGTAGTAATACGTATTGCTACGTCAGACCATTCATAAAAATGAATTTTATCTTTACAGCACAACTTGAATTATACTTTGTGCGAAATAATGAATAGCCAACAATTTCAGAAATTGATATTGCGCAAGGAAAATATGTTTTGCTCAAGATAATTATGAAATAAATACTTTGTATAATTTGTGTACAATTGTATTACGGTTATTGTTAAATGTTATTTAAAATAATTGAAAGTTTGCCTTAACATAATTATTTCAATTTTTCCACTATTTATCAAATGTAATGTCTACATTGCAAGTACTTATACTATTAATCTTCCATGCAAATAACTTTGCGTAAGATAAATTTTTAAACATTTTAATATATTTTCCATTAATCTTAGTAATTAGTTATTAAAAATATTATTTTTCTTTATCTTTCTTTTAATGACTTTTACATTTTCCACTTCTTTTTTAACATATATTTCTATAAATTTACACAAAAAATTAAGTTACTTAAACGAATTACGTAAAAAGTTGCTTAATTAATTCAGAAATGAGTTATGAATCAGAAATATTTATTTTATAAGTTGAATATTTAAAAAAACGTATGCAAATATCTGTAAATGTATGTATGTGGGACAAAGAGAGAAAGTTATTTTTCCATGTGTGTATCTTCACGTGTTGAAAGCGGAAAATGCTCTTTCATTAGTTCATTGACAGATATAAGACTTTATACGACAAAGATTAAATTTACATTTATTCTTATACATCTCTTTTTGTCAAATAAATGTTTTATTTGATTTTGTTTTTATTTACTGGAATTGATGTCTAATAATGGAATAATGTACTCTTAATAAAACCAATAAACACTGATTTGTTTATAATTAACTTACACTTAAAATGATTATTTCGAATTTATTTGACTGCGATATCGTTAAAAGAATTTGCGCTTTCAGCATTTACGTATCATACGTTGACTGGAATTTCCTTTGATGTTTGAAGAAAAATTCTTGTAAAATTTATATAAATAATATTTGCTAAATACTCTTTACATCAATGTCATATGCTTGTTCTTTTTTATTATTTTTATTTAAAAATACCTGAAACAACAATCAAGTAAAATTAAAACTTGTTTGAACAAATGAATGGAACAAAAGGTAATGGCATACCAGAAATCACAAAACGCGACATCGTCAAACAATGATAGTGGTTGTCTTATATTTAAAATATACAACATTCTTTTAACCGTCAAAGCAAATAATAAGCATATGTTTTTTAAAATAATTATTTTTATTATAAATATTATTCAAACTTAGTTTCGTATTATTATTTACATAAAATACTTTTCGTTGAAGTATCTGTCATTCATTTAATCAAATCATAATCAAAGAAAAGAAATGTGTTTTATGATTTGGAAAATTTTGTATTACTTTAAAATAATATATAAAAACTGTCACATACAATTTTTTGTCTTTTCTCGAGTAATCCATCGAGTTATAATTAATGAAGCTTGTAAAATCGTTTTAATGTACATAGCACCAATTTTCATTGTAATTCAATACTTATACGGTGAAAACTAGTACCCATTAATTTAGAAACTGAAAATTACTTTAATACTGAAAATCAATTTTGAGGGTAATTTCAAAGTCGATGTGCTGTTAACATTAAATGTTATCTAATTCCCATTAACCAATATTATTTGTTACAATTTTATATATTTTACTTCTCACATTAATCCAACAAATCCATTTATAAAATTCCAAAGTGTAAAACTATATTGACCACAAAGTTAAGAAATTGTACTTCATTTTATATAAAAGAATTATGCATAATGTAATCATGTATTTCTTGTTAATACTGTAATATCAAATTTGAATAATGACTGTTTTTTTCAAAAGATAATAACAGTGCAATCAGTTTTTTTACCTCCATTTCAATCATCATATAATTCTGCTTAAGTCGTATTGTAGTGATATAAATTTCGAGCTAAAATAATAGTCTAATGAATTTTCGACCGCGTGAACGCGAAAATTCAGCAGGTTTGAATTTCAAGCATGATTAATATTTGGAATTGTTCCGGAGAAAGCGCTTTAAAAGCCCCGAATCGAATCTTCCTTGGTTTCTTAGCAACCGGAGCCCATCAACTTAGCTTAGAATAAAGCCCCCACAGACATACTCGTGATTCGAGGTTCGTCAAGCTCTGGAATCTCGTCCGAAACCCTTAACGAACAATCCGTCTCTTTCTCTCGTTCTCGCTGTCTCCTTGTCTTTGTCTCTCTTGGGAGACACGGCAAAATTGAGAAAATTATCTCTCCCCGCTCTGCATTATATACAGATTATTGAGCCTACGAGCGACTAACTCACTTTCGTTAGCATACTATCGAAATAAGTTACTGCACCAACACTAATAGCAAACGAAAAGCTTACGGTATATGTACGCTTAGAACATCGGATAACTTGACGATGTGTGTTAGTGAAGGCGTTATAGTCGACGGGGAGAAGAGCGGGGTACGGCTGCCATCTTACTTCTGCATTAAGAAGGGTGGTTCTGACTACTCCATACCTCCAATCGAAGTTCCCCTTGGTCTATCTCTACTACCATTGGTCGCCATTTCAATATAGATTCGTACATGTCTAGCTACATATATGTATATATATAAATATACATATATATTTATGTAGAATGTACATAAACCAATATTCGTATATATGAGAACTTATCTCAATATATATTTATAAGTAGTAACAATAGAAATGGAAAAGAAGGAAATCAACTTGGCGCAAGATAACTCAACCAAGCAATCAGAAGATTTTTCTAGATGTATATAGTAGAATGCTATATAAAGTCGACTAAGAGTTACGATTCGTAGTCGTGCGGATGAAAGACGTGAACAGATGGAAAAAAATCAATTACGAAATCAAATAAAACGAGTTGAATTCTTCGAGAAAATGTGTTGGAGTAAAATTGAGACGAGAGATTGGGATTTATTGAAAAAATTTATCTCAGAAGAAGTAGTAATATGAAAGACGAAACGAAGTTATGATGTTTCATTAACTATGTCATTACTCGGGCAAATAGATTTCTGTACAGGAATTATTCCGTTTAGAAATTTAATAATAAAACGATTTGTTAACTTGACGAAGAATATATGTATTTAAATTGTAAAATTATAATTCATTGCTATATTATTAGTAAGCAAAATTAACATTTGATACAATATAATTTGTATTAATATTATATTGACAAAAAACACAATATAATGAAAAATAATCTGTCTATAAAACATATATAATTTGTCTAAAAACAATATAATCTCTTTATAAAATATTAATTAAACCGAGGTTAATTGCGTTAGAAAAAAAATTAAACATTTATAATTTTTAAATAAATTTGCATTGTTTAATCACAAAAGTAATTTTCTAAAGATTGTGTTTGTTATTTCTATTTCTAAGATAAAACATATAATATCATATAATTTTATATATTAATTTTAATTCTTTTTCTGATGAATCTTGCAGTTGTATTATTTTTATATATTTATAGAATAAAAATATCAATAAAATTAGCCTTTATGTTACATCAAAATAACGTGTTTTTGAGACTAAATTACTTATCGAGTTTAACTTAGTAACTAATTCAGGTACATTAGAAACTGCGCAAGTGTCAGTCGTTTACTTCTAATAATCCGGTATTTACTAACATGTAATTTAAAGCGGCATATTAAACAAAGTTTTTATTACATAATTCATGCTTTACGATCAAGTAATATTTGAATACGCAAATGCTTTCCAACATAATAACTTAATAATTCTCGACTAATTTAATAATGTATAGTAAAGTATATATTTTTTGCTAAAATTATGTTTTCAAAATGACAAATATATAAATTAAAACACCCAATCTTTGAAATCTCCCGGTAATGTTTAAGAATGAAATATCTGTTGAAATCATCCATGTTTTTAATAAATACTTCATATATAATAATTATTAAATATCATTTATATAATGTATGAATAATAAATAACAATAATATTCATGTAATGAATAACAATTTCACACTAAATTATTTTTATTTAAAATGTTTAATCGTAATAAAATAGTAACAATAAAGATGCCCGGACCTATCGTTGCAATTAGTCATTCTTGATAAAACTGCTAATCTGCAATGTCACTTTGAAATAATTTTAAGCAACAAAATGAAAATTGCAAAGAAATTAAATAATCAATCAATTATAATTGAGGTGAATTTTAAGATATAACTAATATTACATTTAAATAGCTTTTATTAATTAACTG
This sequence comes from Gryon sp. ZL-2020, assembly GCA_022817425.1. Classification (NCBI taxonomy): domain Eukaryota; kingdom Metazoa; phylum Arthropoda; class Insecta; order Hymenoptera; family Scelionidae; genus Gryon; species Gryon sp. ZL-2020. Next base: position 5,262 of record JABFPJ010003296.1, on the reverse strand, counting down.
TTTATAATTACCGATACAAAAGAATTTTCTAATTACATATTTCATAATCGAACTTTAAAAGATTTAAAAAAGTATTTATTAATAACGAGTTTCCATAATTATATTCCATAATTTATAGACATTTAATATGAAATAGTTTAAATCATAAAAATAATTAAAGCAAAATTGTTTTTGAACCATTCCAGAACTAGTACATCTACCTTATATTAAAACTACGAATTCATGTTTGCTTGCAATAAATATTTTATAACTAGACAAATTAACGTATTATTGTAAACATTTTCAAGTCCAATAAGAATATTTGCAACATTTTTAATGACATAGAATTTTTAAAGTAAACTATTATTGAACTATTAATATACATTTAGGAACAAACATGAAGTAAATATTTATAACAACTAAAATAATTGTAAGATCCAACTCAATTGAAAATAAATTGACACGAAATCTAATGGGAAATAACAACAGATAACTTATTCGATAGAGAATATCTCGCGCTAGATGCGATTAATTATTGTACTCCTTTTGGCAGCGTGAGCTTAGCTTTGGGCTTGGCAGGAGGTAATATTGGATGGGGCGAAGTTTAAGGTAATGTTCATACTCGACATAGACACCCGGCTTAGCTTGCTCAAATATTAGATCAATAATTTTAACCTCAAACTAGCTAGAGACTCTCAAATGCAACTTTAAACAATACAAAAATCATTTTAATATTTTATTCCAAGAAATTAATTTTCAAATTGGCACTTTTAAGAAACAACATTTATCAATGTTGCCTTAAAGAAAAGACAACAAACACTTCATTTACACTACACATCCTTTCACTTTATTTGCACTTGAAATAAATACTTAGTTTTGCTTATCACTTAAAATATATCCAATTATATCAATTCTTAATTGAATATTAATTCTTTCTTCAAAGATTATTTAATTTTTTGCTCAGTAGAAACACTGAATCACAGAATATCGTTCACTAGAGTGTTTAGTTCGTCGAAGTATCGCTGATACTGAAGTTAAGACGACAATGTTCGTGCAGCATCTTTTTATTGCAAACCTGTTCTTTTTCTCATGAATCTAAGAAGATTTTTGATTTTCCTACTTCGATCAGTTTTGCCCTCTTCGACCCCAGAAACTGAGTCTTGGTCAGTTGAGAAAATAGATTTGACTGGACCGTGAGAACCCCGCATGGTCCAGCATCCACACTCTTAGATACAGACGAGACAGGTTTTCGGACAAAATTTCGCAAATGAAACTGGTCTTTCTTGAGAAGCAACTGACCAATCGATTTATCTCGACAATATTACAACAATATTCTATATGAGTTTTTCATATAAATAATCAACAATAAATTAATAGTTATAATATAATATTATTAAATAAAAACAAAAAACTTTTTGCCATTAAACAATTTTTGTCATTGTTATCGATTAAAACTTAGAACTCAACAGGTTAATTTATTGTAAGATAAATCAAATTTGATTAACAACAAAATTCTTACAAGTATCAAAAATAGTGCAAGTCAAATTAAGTTTAATCAAATTTGTGTTTACATTTTTACTTGGAAAAAAACAACAGGCGAAACAAAATGCAAAGAATAACAATTTATTAACGCAGTATAAAATTAAAAACTTGTTATTTTATTCACATTTATACTCTACAACAATAGCGAATTACTTTTGTGAACAAAAAAAGTTTTACAATTTTGAGTGGAATTGGAATTGGACAATAGATTTGTAAAAACAATCAAAATTTAGATCGCTTTGCACGCGTATAACAAGTGACAGTGAAACCCTAACAAATCTTCCGTAAATCATTCGCAACTACGAAATACGAGCCCACGGCATTAAAAGTGCAAGGGGTTTGGGTTAAAAGCGCGATAACGTTGTACTTGAAGAATCGATATATCACGTATTTTATAGGTGAAAAAAAGTAATTACGAAGTATAAAATAAAATATAACTTATCATAAGATACTTTCTGGCCGACCTAATAACTGATCGATATATTTAAAGCACCTTATCAAGAATAAATAAGAGACTTCAATATACCAAATTAAATTTGTTTTAAATGTTTTCATATAATGAACACTTCATTCAGAGAAGCTGTTTTGCACTAACTCACATCCTGGACCAGCGTCGAAAGTAGGACCACAAAAATGACCAGTAGCAGTAAAACTAGTTTCAGCATCTTACACCTTATCTAATATTTTCTGGTTCTTCTTCAATGACAATACGATCTTTAAAGTCACGTGATAGGTCAGTGTATGAGCGTGAGAAGAATGCTGGACCAGAGAAAATTCATTCAAAACTTGTTTCGGTTTACATTGAAATCAGGATTTTGAAGTGAAACGAAAAATTGTGTATTTTTTAATGACCAATCTGCACGATGCCATAAAATAGAATAAAATACGGAGTCTTGGAATTTTGTCTTTGAAATGATAATATCTTAATAATCAACAAAAAAGTTCATGCTAAAAATTGCAGTTAAATGTTATAAAATGTTTTTCGAAATTGCGCAGATGTCGATACGTAATTTACAAGCCTAGCGAATTTGTATTTGTTGTATAACACTCAGCGTCCTCGATAAATAACACGTTTTACCCTGATAACCTATTAATGTCTTACATCACGATTACATCTCTGAATAGTGTTCTATGCGTCCATCACTTTGTGCAGCTCGGGACATCCCTGGGTTATACTTAGGCCCTAAGGTCGCTTAAACATTCAAGTTACGTAGATTGAAGGATGTCCTTTAATATTGCACAATACGTGATATTACACGACGTGTACACAATAAACATTATTTATAATATTTCCGTTATATTAATTAATTCTGCATGAAAATGTCATATTCTGAATATACCACGACGTATATGCGTAGAGTCTGAAGAGAAGTCGAAAAATGTATTTAGTTCTTGTAAACTTTAATTAAAAACACAAAGTTCACTTTAGAAAAAAAATTTTGATGAATTATATAATTACGAAAAATTGTTTCATTCAATAATTTTAATATTGCTCGATTAAAAAGATTCAGCTCTAATTAGATGTGGACATTGTCATAACCCTTTAACGCCTAGTGTATCATATATGATACAAATGATACAATAACTTTTAATTAAAATTACGAATTAATTTTGAAATTTTTTTTAAATTTCGATTGCATTTATGTGTTCTTTAATATTTACAGATTAAAAATCATAGATTATAAATGCAATTTTTTCTAAATTATAATAATTATTAACGTTTTGTTTAATGAAAAATCATGTCATTAAAAAAAAATCCGGCATTAAAGGGATAATTATATGAAAATATGCATGTTTTTTTTATTTTATCCTAATAATGTCTGATTTTATATAATCAGATAAAAGTTTATAAAAATAGATTTATTTTTATGTTAGATCATACATGCAAATTTTATTAAAATTTGCATGCTTTCATAAAATACAATTTTATCTAATTTTACAAAATCATACAACATTTTGTAAAATAGATCTGATCGGATCTACTAATTTTCCAGAGTAATTATTCATTTATTTAGTAATATTTAATTATAACAATTAAATATTAATAATATTTAATTATAACAATTAAATATTAATAATATTTACTTTATTTTCAATTTATTGAATAATAATTAAAATTATAGTATTAAATTGTTGTCTGATAATATAAAATCAAACATGATTCAGTTAAAATTTTATAAAAATATGCATATTTTTATATAATTAGGACAATTTTCAAGTCTGAAAAATTTTTTCCTGGGTCTCTTTAATAGAAACATAAAAGGTAAAAGCAGTCAACGTTTCTATGATTTGTTTAATGCATACTAATTTTAATTAGTATGCATTACGAAACTGCTAAAGCTGCATTATAAAAAATATGTTGTTTTCAACTAATTTCAATATTGTTAATATATTAATATAATTCAATATGACAATTTTAGCATTGCAGTTATTATTTTTACAATAAAACTTGTAGATCTATTAAACCTACGTATATGATATTGTATTGTATCATATTATATTAAATATTGTATTATATTATATTGTATTTGAACCTAGATGTCATTCGCGCCTATATGATTTCTACTTCGTTTTTTTCGTCGCCGTGTAAACACGGTAGGACCGAAGTGCTTTAACACAGCTGAGACATCTATACAGAACCTTGCAAACTACGTAACGATATATCGACGGATAAAATTTTCTCATTCACGATTGTTATGATAGATGGCACTGATGCTCATATGAATATCATATATGTAAATAGTATATGTTATTAGGATTTTGAATTGTCTAATGTTATAATATGATTATTTTCATATACATACATAGAAAAGTCAGAATTCTTTCAAAAATATAAATATTCATACACTTGTAATTACACTTTTGTTCTCATTAAAATAATTAAAATTCTCATTGTATAAAATGAAAATTATATAGAAACATTCATGAAAACCAAAATCAGTCGATTTTAAGATAACGTCTCAACTTTTACAAAGCTAAATTTTAAAGTAGTGAAAAAGTATAATGCGTTTATAATTAAAAAATGAAAAGAATATATTATAAATTATTTTTCGTGATAAAACGATCAAATTTAGCGTTTGATTGGATGACAATGCCTGAAAGTGTGTCAACATTTATGGAGACAATATTTAATGTGTTGTTTTTGTGACTTATTTAAGATTGGTTGTATGTTTCTTAACACTTCTGGAATTATATTTAGAGTCCTGCAAAATCGCGTCTTCGTATATATTAACGAAATAAAGATTTAAATCATCAAATATATCTTAATATTATTCAAATGCTATTTGACCAAAAATCGACTGATTTTTGTTTCTATCTAGGTATATCTTTTGCAATAAAAGAGTTACATATTATTATTTAAAAATCATTGGATTATTAAGTTATTATGTGTTTTCACTGACATTCAGAAAAAAATAGAAACACAGAGAGACAGAGAAAAAGAGCAAGAAAATTATTTGATATTCATATTCAGAAGAAAATGAATCGAATAATACATCTTGCGCCCCACTTAGAAACCAGTTTCGTTATAACAAGTAAATTATGCTTATACTAACCAATTATTTGACCAAACGAACTAGATTTTTTGTACTCAACATTTTTTAACTGAAATTTGGCTACACTCAAAACGACATCTGTGATTTTACAGTACGTTTTCCAGTTAATATCACTTTAAAATAACACAAAAAATGTATTATTACAGTATTTTATTTGAAATGTACATTATTTAAATTAAAAATACAG
>JABFPJ010003295.1:0-16534 GCA_022817425.1 Gryon sp. ZL-2020 | reverse complement strand
TATTAATATTTATTTAAGAACAATGCGACAAATGTTCAAGTTCAAATGTCAACAACATTTATGTCTACCCAAAGATTACGGCAGCAGCTAACTGGTGGCGCTATTGTCAATTATGGAAATGGCGTATTATAGTGTATGTATTCATATTTATTAAATGCCTTTGACAAAATACCTTAAGCCTCAAATATTTAAGATACAAATATTTTTGATGTACTGAGAATTAAAGTCTGATATGGGTAGATTTTAATTGGCCTGTCAATATTACATATAATTGAAGCCTGCATTGAGTGCGAGTGAACTGCACCATTTAAAATGTTCTCAAATTGATCGCATTACGTGTCTTGAAGCCATTTAATAATATCCAATCTGGATGAGCGATTTTCGAAGTTGCTTGCGCACATTTTTTATAAACTGACGTTTCCCGAATACTAGTCTTCTTTTCACTTGAAAAAGAGTCTGGCTTTTTTGCGTCTCCATTTATATTGAAACGACGGGGAGTATCACATTACACTTTCGCGTGCCACAAAGTATTTTCTTTTGCAGGTCATGAACAAATGCTTCTACCTTCAGTTGATCCATCATTACTAGTAATTAAAGACTCGCGAAAATTGCGGATTAATTTTCCATTCAATACTTTAAAATAATTATTCTATAAAAATTTAGTATGTAAGCAGGCAAAATGAAGTTTACGTCGGATTGCAAGAACATGCACACTTGTGCATTTAATTTTAGGAAGATATTCTGAAAATACACTTGTCGCATGAAATTATAAAATTAGAATCAAAAGAGATAAGAGAAAAGAAGTTTATGTTAAATATGTGTAAAGTTTATGTTTATTTAACATGATTCTTTAGGATACTAATTTTTTTCTTTTTCAATGAGCGAAAATAATATCTAAAGTGTTCAAGAATTGACTTTTGTTAATTTTATAATATATCGATTAGTTTGAAAACATCATTTCGAAATCATTAGATCATATGATAAGATCATAAAAGAGTCATTATGTCGAATAGCGGATTTGATTACATTTGATGATTCGCATAAAATTAATAGAACCCATTCGCTCAACGTTTTCTCTTTATATGAGCGGCATTAAAGTGTAAGAACAATTGTAGTAAGACCGAAATAATTCGCATGCCGCGATCTTGGCACAACGGTACATGCACTAATAATGAGAAGAAAATGAGTTTACGCAGAGAAACAAGCACATGTGTTGTGCAAAAGATGTGAACTTTAATCGAATTAGTCAATTCCATTTTCAAATTGATTTATGCATTTCAGAAACAGTTCAATTACCCATTAGAAGTACAAAATATATTTAGAATGTTACTGTTTACAAAAAACATAACTGTTTTTTGAAATAAGAATTTTGTTTGTGAATTTTATTTGTGTATAATAAATTAACTGTTTTTACATTGATTTTTCGAGAATTCGGATTTTTACATTGCGTTTACATTTTACACAGTTTTACATTATTATTAACTATCAATATCTTTAAGTTATATTTATTTCAAAATCACAATTAAGAAATTATTATTATTATTATAAAGTACTGTATTTTTTAGTTTTGAATTACAAAATTTTTTTCTCTCCATCACGTGCTTGAATAACTATAAAACGGACTATCAAAGTGTTTCATTTTGGCAAAAATTTTATAGTTTTTGTAATTTTTATTTTACTTGCAACATAAAATCATAAAATAAAATTAACAAAATTGACAAGCAGGGAAATTATATAAATGCAAATTATATTTATACATTTTTAATTTAATATTTTGAGGTGACGCGTTTTTATGATATAACGGTATTATAAAATAATGCCGTAAATTATCAAAACATAATGTCTTTCTGTTACTTTAGGGATGTACTTCGGCGATGTTTAGTTCAGTTTGGTTTCAAGTTGTCTAAAAAGCTCTCTATCCGAACTTCCAAGTACATAAGCGATATAAAATAAAGTTTACGAATCTCAGATTTTCTGTTTAATTTTTAACTCATAATTCAACATAGTTATTTGTTGAATTATGTTATTTTATAATAACTGCCATATTTTTCGCTATGAAACATTTGTTATTTAATAAATCTCAAATATTTGAAAAACCCGCAATAATGTTTCAAAATAAAATATCGTTTATCGATATATCGAATATCGTTTCAATAACTATATTTCTATGACTTCTTCACAGTTTTTCATCAATAAAATAATTTTCTGAACGAATATTCCAAAAGATAATTATGCACTAAAAAATAATATATGATCTAAATATTTATTACAGCAAAATAATGACATGCTAATTCTCACAACCATAATTTTCATAATTTATTTTTGTATTTAAATAAAATTTGTAGTTAAATATATTGTTAAATATATATTGTATCAAAAAACAATTTTTTTTCAACGCAAATAAATCATGATAAACAAAAAAAGTAATTAAAAAATACTATTACAGTGACATAGGTCCTTAACATTTGACTGCTGATTGAGAATAAAAACAGACAATATTGCATTTTTCCAAAAAATTATGATCAAAGAACTCCCCGAGTAAAAAAAGCATGATCAATTTTTTATCAAAAAACCAAATCAAATTTTGATCAAATTTTGATCTTTTAAATTGGACTACATCTTATATTTTTTCAATCAATATTTGATCGATTTGTGATTCAAAGGACGATTAGAATTTAGTAATATGAAATTATAATCAAATAATGATTAATATATGATCTATATTATATCATAAATATATTTTTTTTCATAAATATATTTATATTAGATATAAAGTTGATCACATATTGATCAGTATTTTATCATAATTTCATATTAATAAATTCTAATCGACCTTTGAATCACAAATCGATCAAATATTGATTGAAAAAAGATCAGATGTAATCCAATTTAAAGGATCAACATTTGATCGAAATTTGATTTGGATTTTTGATCAAAAGTTAATCATTCTTTTTTTACTCGGGTAGACATTTTTTAATATAAGCCATTCACATAATCGTTTATATAACATAAGCCGTTCAAATAAATTTCGCTTTTATAAGACTTGCTGGACTATTATAGAATTACTTATTTTACTCAAGAGATTGCTTGAGTATAATCATAATAAATATTACTTATTGTATTTATTAAAGAAATAATACATTTTTAAATTTAGCAAAGATAAACAATCTCTAGTATAATTGTCTTTTTTAAACAATTGAAATTATGAAATGTTTATTGAATCATTTTCTTAATTTTAATAAAGAAAAGTGTGGTGCAAAACCCAAAATGACGTCTCAAAGTATCTTATATTCCTTAGGATAATGTACATTAAATTTGACATCGACACATTCTAACAAGGGTACGTCAGCTTTTTCTTCAAATGTCCAAATTAAGTCAACTTTGACCTTGGCTACGCAATATAAAACGCGTTTTACTGCTCTTCAGCAGCATTGCTCAGTGTATTGATCTTCTATGTAAAATGTAGAATGTACATAGTAAAAAAAGTTTTTTCTCTGCAAAGTTGTATAAGGATGATGTAAACTTAACAATAATGAAAATTATGTATAAAGTATACATTGCTAATAAATATATATGCAATATATAATGTTTAATCAAAATAGAATTTTATGAATGAAAGTTAGCCGTTGCTGAATTTTATACAATGAATTAATACAATATCAGTGTAAACTTAACTAACAATTTCATAACAAAATTTGAATAATTTTGCATTGTTTCGTTCACTTTAACTAAATTATAAAATTAATACAAAGAAATTATTAATTTAATTAATAAATAATTATTAATTAATTATTAATGAATTATTAATTATTAACATTATTTTTGACAAAATAAGTTTAATTTATAAAAACTAAAATTATTTTGTCAAAAAATATAAATAAATGAGTTTAACAAAATATTTATTCTTCAATTTTTAATGTAATATTGACTTTTAACTTATTTTCTAGTAATTACAAATAAAACATTGCTTTTTTGTTGATATTTTCATTGCGATGCTTTTAGTACAATTTAGTTACATTAGATCCAATGAGATAGTGAAAAATTGCACACTTATTCTCTATGAGTTTTATTTAAACATTTAAACATTTTAAAATTTCAAGCAATTCCGAATGTGGGATCATATTTTAAATTATCAAAATTGCAAAATTCCCATAAGACTCAATGTATTTTGTTCTGATTTTTAACAATTTTTTGCTAAAAAAACAATGAGCTGATCTTTTTGAAATTGTGTACAGTTAATATAAGAATATCTATACTTTATATAAGATTTGTTCTCAAATTAAGAAAATGGAAAACATATGTCTTACAGTGAAAATAAATTTTACGTTTTAATTTGGAATTCGTTATAATTTAAAGAAGTACTTCGACTTATAATATATTATACTTTAATTTTTCTATATTCTTGTTCATTCTAGGGTTAAGTAATATATATAATAAAGGGGGTAGACAAATAAGCATAATAAATATGTCAACGGAGTCTTTCATTTCATATAATGTACTAAACATAATTTCAATTAAAGTTTTTTTCTGCCTTATCATTTTTCTGACATAAATCAGTCAAATAGAGAAGAAGAAGAAATATTTCGTGAAAACGAAATAATTAAATTCTTCATATCCAAAATTCTTATCATAAAAGTAATCTGTCAAACATACAATTTATTGCGTTTAATTCAACGAGTTAGCTTTTTATATGGTGAAAATAAAAAATTAAAAAAAGGGAAAAAGATTTGACTGTAAATGTAAAACTGGAATAACGTAAAAAGTTGATGGCTCAAAATGTAGTCTATAAAATATCAATGTGTTACATCACGTGTAAAAAACGCATTAACAAATCAGATATAATTTCCTTGAGGAATACTGAAGCTGCACCTGACATGCACTGCTCAAAGCGCATATGTTGTGTGTTTTTGACATTTTGCGTCTGCTTTCCACTTGTTTCGGTAACACAATCAACAGATTATTTATGAAGATACTACCACTACCACGTCTCTGATAAAAATATCTACCTGAGACTCCGCGATTAACGCGACAGAGACGCGCGCCAAATGTACTCACAGTGCAGATTCCGTTGGCTCAAGCCAAACAATCAACCATTTTTACACTTTTCTAATTTCCCTGTCTGCATTTTATAATTAATGTTATATAAAACCACAAAATAGTTTAATATATAATTTTATACTCGTCAGACATCTTGAACTTTATTTTATTACTAAAAATAGAAATTGTTTAATGTGTATAATTGAACCATTAGCTTTTACAGGAAATTTAATGAACTTTTACAATCTATCGATAAAATGATGCAACATTTTGACCCAAAAAAGTTGTAATGCTATTCTGGAAAAAATGGTAGGAAAAAATTCATTTTTTTTAAATAATGATTTTCTTTTGAAAGTTTGAAAATCAAAATGGCGGTATCCAATACGGCCGCCGAAAGAATAAAATTTTACATTGTTTCAAAAATATAAAATATAAAAAAGATAATTTTTACTTGCCGTCTATTATATCGACGGAATTGAATTTTTATATTTTTGATGCGATTTTTGGATCCACCATTTAGTTTTTCTATTACATTTAATAATAAGTTTGGACCTGAAAACTTAAAATATTCGGATATGCTTGCTTAATTTGTGTATTTTATTTCCATTTGAACAAAATTCATTTTTGAACAAAATCTGCAAGAAAATTGTATTGAGAAAAAAATTATTTTTTGCTACCATTTTTTTCCAAAATTGCATTATAACTTTTTTGGACCAAAATTTTTCATCATTTTATCAATACATTCGAAAAGTACAGTAAATTTCGTTAAAGAACTAATGTGTACAAAAGTTTTCCACACCTATCAAGAGGCACCGTAGTGTCTCTGGCCAAGTACAAAAAAAACTTGTTTTTTGTGCCGCCTAATAATCTATCACGAAAAAAAGCTTTTATATCCATTAAAAAATAAAATACTTCTATATTTAAATAAACAATGAAATTATGGATATGTTTAATTTTCATTTAACTTTATGAAATAGATTTTCATTATTATTATCAAAAATTGCACTGATAAACTTTTCTTAAAAATTCAGTTAAAATTTTTGGGTAATGTTTTTCACGAATTTCAATATATCTTGCCAAAAAAGAAAACTGATTGAATTAATCTTTTTCCACACAAAAAAACGTACAAATGGAAACATTTTATTTTTTAATTGAGTAAAACGATCAGTATAAATATCTCGATTCAACTTTGAATTTCGTCAAAATAATCTGTTGAATGTTTCAGTATATTCAGTTATTTTATACATAAAGCCAACTAGAATTAATATTTTTTTATAAATAATGATCAATAATATTTCATTAATAAATCTTTTTAAAGATTATTTAAACACGAATAATATAAATAAACATTTCATAAATACAAATTTGTAAATATTATTATTGATTAAAATTGATATACAAGGATAATACTGAAAAAATAAATAATAATGAATTACTTTATTATTTGCTAAACCACTTTATCTTCCGACAATGAAATTCAATAATTTTTTTAATAAACGTTTTTATTATCCTATGATATATTATATTGAATATATATACGTATTACATTTTTACATTTTGAGAATAATAAAAATGTTACTTTTATCAACAATCTTACATTTTAAACATTAACAAATATTATTAGAACTAAAGTAGTTTTGAACTAATTAAGTAATACAATCTAATATAAACCACCTAACTAAATATCATATGAGCAATTCTTTTTATTTATAGTTTATATAATCTGAAAAGTTGGACAATTTCATTGTGTCACCTCTTTTTATCTCCGGCCTCTACGTTTCATAAATAATTTGGACCTCGTAACATGAAAATCTGATACAATTTAAGGTGTGCCATTCAAGAAACTAGAAAAAAAAATAAAATAAAAAAATGAAAACATTTTGAAAAAAGTAATGAAAAAACTTAAAAGAAGGTAAGCTTTTTATAATTTCAAAAGCTTTAAATTTGTATGTAAATAATTTGCAGTTTCAAAAATTGTTTCATTTGTATTTTTGAAATTAAAATGAATCAATTAAAATTTCTCGGAATTTCAATTGTGTTTATTCAGAATACTATTTATATTACAACTTTAATATAAATACGAAAAAAGTATCATTTCAGCATTTTAAATTTCTTTAAAATATTGCATTAAAACTGATAAAATTGTCATGTTCCTTAATTATAGATACATTAAACAGAAGTTGTTTATACAAGTTTAAATGAGTAATTGTTGGCAATGTTCCAACATTACTGCATTTCAACAGTATCATTAAACGCAGCCAGTAGAAATGGTCAACAAATTCCATAATAATGATTGTATCTTCTGATAATATTTTATTTGTGTTAATGCTAATTTAATACAAGATCATAATTGATTTCAATGTAATATTTTGTAACATTAGTTCCAGCCCTATATTATCATTATTTTATAATGCAAAATTTGACATTTCCATATATCACAACGAAAATTTAAGTTTTTGCCGATTAATAGATAAACTCATTTAGAATAGTGGTTGTAATGATAGTCTTCGTAATAATCAATAATTGTAAAATCACTTTTCCTTTATAGATGATGAAATTACGGCATATTCTGTTAGATCAATAAGGTATTAACTTATAATATTATTGTCTCAAATATTAACTTATTTTTCTTAAATTTACAATAAAAATATAATAAATATAAGAAAATGACTACAAAATATATGCAACAAATTTTGTTTTTACATTACACATTAATTTATTTTGCAAAATAGAGTCTTTATATTTTGTACGAAAGTATGAAAAACCCATTTTGTGTATATAAAATGTTATAAAATATTATATAAAATATATATATAATTTATATAAAAATGAGGAAATAGGGCTATATAACGGAATATAAAATTGTTGTTTATATCTTCGTCCGTGAGGGCAAGCTAGAAAACTGGACGGAATGTATTTTTGATTTACAAGCAATAATTTTATGATTCATTCAAAATAAGAAATATATCATTGTTCAATTAAATATTTCGTTTAAAATCAGTAAACAACAGATATCTAATTTCTGAAATGTATCTTTAATTTATAATCTCAATTCTTCCTATTACTGTCAAGTTTTAAAAGAACACATTTTATATAACATCCGTTTAAATTGTTATAATACGACAAGAATTCTATTAACTATAAATATTTTATTTTTATTTATTATTTATTTATAAACATTAAGTCTCGAAATAAATCCCGCTTGGCCGACAGAGTTAATAGTGAAGAAATACAGATTTACAGTTCAATAATAAAAAGCAAGTTGTTCAATGAGCAGAAATGAATACAAACATCTCAAGTAATGCAGTATATATATACATTTTATGTATATAATATATATATATATATATATATATATATATACTAAATCTAAATATTATTTTATTTATTTATTCAACTGAAACTGTAAAATAAAATACAAGTTGTACAATAAAACGACATTTAAATTTCACAAGGGTATATAATATAAGCTTAGTTACTTTCAAAATATTGATTACGAAAAGTCGTTTCATAGAAAACAACATTTCAGAATCAAGGTATTTATTAAATGTAATTCTGGTCGTTTTCACGCAATCTTGACTGACTTTCTGTAAACTCTGTTATTTATTGTTATTGTTAGTTATACATTATTTCTTAGATGGATTAAATTTGAAATACTAAATCTTGCTATTATGTGAAACTATTATATACTTTATTAGTTTGTACACACCATAAGTTTTGTAATTTCTTTGTTTTATTCTCGATGTGAGATTATACTGCATAGTTCGTTAAAAAAGTAGGTAATTATGTAAGATGAAAAATGGTATTAAGGAGACTTTAAGAAATCTTTAAGAAGTCTGTTAAAAGCATTTTACAAAGAGATATTGTAAATATATCAAGGGATCATGGTTTTAAGATGCTATTTTTTAATAACTTTAATGATTAAAGTTTAATCTTTATCAATGTACTAATATTACATCTTTTTTTTCTATCGTACATTTTATAATTAACATAAAGTAATAAAACAACATCATTTTTACTCTCAAATTATTAAAATTTAATTTAATTATACAGAATAAAAATATTGATGATATAGGTTCAAAAATAATTTAGATTTTTTATCCAAAATGAATTTCCGTGCAATTTATTTACTTCATTAAAGTTATTAGAAAATATTCCTTAATTATAATAATAAAATAAAAGCGTTCATTAGCAAAAGTGCTTTGCAAGTGTCAACACCTTCAACACTAATAAATAATTACTGTATGCGTTTGAAATAAACTAAGTTCACTGTGAATTTTCTACGTTTATTGTCTACGCATATATAAACACATTTTACTATTATTGTTCAGTAACGTTTTCTAATAATGTAACTATAGAGGCATTTTATATTAAAATAGTATGTTAGTATCAGCATTTCATTCAACAATCAATTTACAATTGAACAACTTACGAATGAATGAATTTTAATATTTTGTTCTTTCTTCACTGAGCGGCAATGTGTATACCTAATCAGACCCTAACATGGCCCCAACATGGCCCCAACATGGCCCCATCATGGCCCCAACATGGCCCGTAGCGAAAAAAATATATTTTTAATATATGTGAAATATATAAAATATATTTTCGGAAAAAGTTATATATTTAATATACATATATTTACATATATTTTTTAAAAATATTACCATGTTTCTGCCAATTACCATGTTGAAACCCGACTGCAATAGTGGCAAGTCCGATTAAAAATTTACTAGGGCAATGTTGTCAGATGACAATCTCACCAAAACTTAAAAGTAGTGAAGCGGTATTTGATACTCTTGTTTTTATAATGCGCTGTCGACAATTATATTCAGTGTTCCTTTTAAAGCTTCGAAAATAATTATTATCTATTCATGCCTGGGTAAACCAACATTAACACTCGAAGATAATATTGACGGCTCCAATTAAACAATTCGTATCTCAGAGTTGCATTCTAAAATGTATCCCACATTTTCTCCATTTAAATACAATTATACAAATTTGAGTTACTATTTTTTAGAATGGCAATCAGAATTACATTTTTTTTAATTGGAGCCGTCGATATTAGTTCTTAATAAAATATAAAATTCAAAATAGGTTTGACTGTTTGTATATCAATCACGTAAAATCTACTGAACCAATTTCATCAAAATTCTGAGAGAATATATCCAGATATATAAATTTGATAAAAAAAAATTTTTTTGTTTATTTAAAAAAATATTATTTATGCAAAATACATACTAGTATTATTGAGCTCTATAACATATAATAATGAATTTCAAATATGAATATAAAAATAGAAATTTTTCCATTTATTTAACATATTTCCAATATTTGTACAATTATATTTTAACTGTTGTGTAATTAAATAACTATTTATTTCTTTGTTAAAATAAATAATAGGAAACAAAATTTTACTTAAATTCCGTAATTCAATGCAAACTTGTTTTTAATATATTAATCTCGTTAAATTCTAGAAAATTTTTACTTGGGATATTCTTAAAAAGCTTCAGCTTCTTAATAAATTTTGCAATTTAAAATTACTTTGCTTAACATTTTTAAAATAATAAAATAACTGACTCGAGAAAAAACTTTTCATTATTCGATTCGATTATGTAGAGCAAATCAAGGTTAAACATGTTCTTTGTGCATTATTTAAAATAATCAATATTATAAAAACTTTTAAAAACTTGTTTTATATCATAAAAAAATTTAAAGCTATTATAACGAATTGGGCAAATTTAATTTTGAAACATCAAAGCTAAATATCTTCACTTACGAATTAGTCATTTAATCTCAAAAATTGTAATTGTAATACAAATTTAATTTAATTTTTTCAATTATTTCTATGTGCGTTATCTAATCTTATTAGATTAAATATGAATGAAATCCTTTCTTGTAAATTAGTGCAACTAAGTGCAACTAATGGTATTATACTGACAATGGATAAGTTGTCTTATCTATTGTCTTTGATCCCTTTCAACAAACAGACGTGTTTATATGTGAATTGGTAACAAGCCAATTGTACTCTCACCTCGTTTAAACAAGGTGAAACTAGTCAGAAGGAGTTTGCAAGCTTATATCTTACAACAAAACTGCATAGAATAATCAAATGTACAAGTTGATATTAATCTCAAAAATCTACATAACATCGTGTAAATGTATGTATTTTACTTTAATTAAACAGCCATTGTTAACTAAACCGTCCGAGTTTTATTTACCTTACAATTAACATAATTGGTAACATTCATGATGTTCACCACAAGTGTAAAGATTATTTATACAAAATCTACAACCGTAGTTTTCAAACATTAATTATTCATATAGTTAAAACCAATATTTATAATCATTTATGACATCTGTGCAATAATTTATTAATTAAAATAATGGATACGCTAAAGAAATACTACGTTTAATCAAGTAGATTTTACTTAAATTAAGTAGAAAAAAACGTCAGATACATTTGACAATATTTCTGGATTGGCAAAATCCATTACTATTCTTCAATACACTCATAATTCTTCTTTAATTAAACTTGTATATACTTGAACCAAGTACACTCGACTTTCCAATAATACAACAATTCGGGACAACAATCTCTTATTGCAATCATACCAATCAACAGTTTAATTTGATCACTTTCAGTAATACCAACGTAAGAAAAGTTAAATTGAGGTTATGTTTTTATTATAAACTACGTTTTCTTTGAGTGTTTATGTTTTAATATATAGAATAACATACAAAACAGTTCAAAAAGGATTAAATAAGTTAAAAATTAAATATTATTATTATCTGAAAAAATAATAATATGAAATCCATTATTTTGAATTTCGCGCCAAAAATTATCAAGACTTCATCCGTTGCGTTATCGGAACAGATTTTGTTGCAAAATTAGATCGGTTGCAATATTAGGTGTTGCAATAAGAGGAAGTCGAGTGTGTATTTAAGATTAAATGAAATGTATATATTGTGTGAGAAAGAATCAAAAACATCAACTGAACTAATTCGTTGATTACTTGAATCATGTACATGAAACATGAAACATGAGAATATTACAATATATTTTTCAATTATTTTATTTAATTTTTGTCACAGCCTTAAGGTGATTGCTCAAGTGCCCTTGTTTACATAAAACCAGTTCGGTTACGGTGCCGAAAAAAAGAGTTTGTCTATTACCAAAATTGATTCAGCAATTCCTAAGGAATAAAAGAATTGCTTGATAAATTTTGGTAATAAACAAACTTTATTTCTGGACACCGTAACCGAACTGGTTGTATGTAAAACAAGGGGCACTTGAGCAATCACCTTAATTATTTGTTTTATATTCTTTCTTTTTTTTATTTAATGTCAACAATACACATATTTGAATATGAATTTAAACTCACAAGAACACTGCTTTTCTTCATGTTTTGTTTTATTATTTATGATGTTTGTAAACATTCATCTAATATTTATATATTTTAATAATTCATTTCATTGAAATAAAATGATTATATTTGGGCTGAAAAATCACTGATAATTAAGTAAACATAATATTAAAAGCCAAGCGACAGTAGACAGTCTAGGCCGATTCTGGACCAAAGGGGTCGAGAGTATTGGTCTAGAATCGGCACACCGGTCCTGGACCATGGGTCTAGAATCGGCATGCGTTTGGTCTTGAAAAATAGAGCATGCATGATCATGTGTAAGTTTAATATGACACACCATAAAGAAATGTTTGATAGTAGAATCGGCGCCTTGTGTCTGCTGTCAATGTATATGAAATTGTACGCCTGACTTGAAACGCGTATGTCTGACATCAATGGAGTCATTGTCATTTATGAATATAATGTTTATAGCCACTGGTTGAGAAACGTTAATATTTTGGAGATCCAGTGGTTGTGGTAATGTGGGGTAATTAAATTATGATAAAAATTAGGATATAATTTATGACATTAGGGAAACAAGAAAAATGCAATTTTTTAATAAAATAGTAGTAAAAAATATAATTTTTATTGTAATAATTTTACATTCTTATTGTTTAATTTTAGTATAACGGCACATTTTTCCTTATTAACTGCTTTAGTTTTTGCAATAAAATGGAAAAACAATAAATTAGATTAATTATTCTTTAATGAAAAATATTAATAATAATCTATAAACATACCATTTGTTCAAGCTTTCTTAATTATTGACGTTTCAAATAGTGCTGTTCATTATTGAGCTCGCTCAAGCTGCAATAACATTGAAACACAAATATTAGAATTTATGTTTTTAAATAAAATCAATATTAAACAAATAATGAAAAATCGTATACATACTTGTTTTATAAGATTTTCCAATGTAATGATTAGTACAAAATTCTCTATTTGTGGTTATTTCCTTAAAAACCATTCAATTGGATTTAAACAATTGCGCATTGTGTCAAAAAGTTGATCTCTTTCCTTTATCAATCGGTTACTGTCCATCGATATTACCATATATTTTTGTTTCTTCACTTCCTCACTTATTGCACTTCGCCGTAACTTCATTAATTCATCTTCAATAATATCAAGATTGTTCATAACAATAATATAGTTGCACTTTAATTTCATAATATTTTTAGCGTATAAATCGAACTACGAAAAACTTAATTTCTGACAAAGTTCAGTTGAATACGAATAACGAGTTTGCACAATTCTCTACACAGAAGAATGTTCAAAGCATGAAAAAGTGATAAAAAATTAAAGAATCATAATGTAAGTATCCATCCTCCCAGAATAAGCCATGAAAATTTCGTGATAACCATGCATTCGTATAGCCTTATACTTCACATTTAAATTATCCCATTCATATCGTGGTTGGAATAAATGTAGAGTATAATGTTCATCTTGAACACTTATCACAGCAAGTTCTTTTACAATAAACATTTCATCACGTGCAACAATAATTCACTGTATTTGCAATGAAAATTTTCTACTAAATCATTCATCAGTCAGATATCACATTTTTTTATCACTTCGAAGAACCAATATAATACATTTGAAATGTTAACCAATAAAAAATTATAAATAACCAAATGTCATTAGCCTTCAAATATATTCAGTAAAATATATGTGCGGTAAAAAGTTATTTAATATGATTTAGTTCTGAAATTTAAAAACTGATACGTTTATATTCATATATTAACTCCAAAACATTCTTTGTTTTAAAAATATAAAAAATATAAATATTCAAATTTCATTGACCTTGAATATGTTCAAACATTGACACGTGTAAAGGTGCCAAATTTCAAGCCTGCTGATTCATCAAATACAAACATGAGCATACATGCTCTCTTTTCAAGGCCAAACGCATGCCAATTCTAGACTAATGGTCCAGAACCGGCCTGCCGATTCTAGAGCAACACTCTCGATCACTTTGGTCCAGAACCGGTCTAGACTGTCTACTAGTGCCATTTGGTAGAAGCTTGAAGTAAAATATACATTTATTGCAAATTCAAACATTACATCGAGTTAGTTCAAGTAAGAAAATATACTTGATTCAAGTAAAATATACTTAGTTCAAGCATATACAAGTCAAGTATATAATATACTTGGAATGAAACTCTTTATTTTTTTAGTGTAATACAATTTTGCAAAAAAGTGTCATTTTTTATCTAAAGATTGTGTGTGACACATTATATAACATTGAAGGAAGAAAAATAATTTGCCATTCATTAAGCACTATAAATACTGCAAGTTGCTGTAAAGATACTAATATCATGAGTCAGTTTAACGCTTAGCTGTATATGGTTAATATTTATTGACAAAGTTCATCGCTCGTTCGATAAACACAATCAACTTGATAGCCTATGGCCAATAACTATCACCGATACTTTGCTGTACCAACTGTGATCACCCACCCTAAACAAGTATGACATTCCACTTAATTACAATCATCCTTTATCCAAACCAATTTATAATTTGACACTTGAGAAGTGCAGATTAAATAGAATTCAGCAATATACAAATCTACTGCATTGGTATGTTCTATGCTTTTGCATAATGGAGCATAAATTAAAAAACAAATGTTATAAATAAAGTTGAACATACATTGTTTTTTTTAACAATCCTAAACTCATACGTAAATGTGAAACCTTTGTTAAATAAATATCAGTAGATTGGAATGAATAAATTAAGCGTCTGAAAGTTGGAATTCCTCTGAAACGAGTAGAAAAAAGGTCGAATTTGAATAGTTTTACAGAAATAAATGTTTGGTGGAACATGTTTTCTGACTGATAACAAAAATTCGCCGAATTGTGCGATTAAATTTCCGAATTTACCACGCAGAAATATCGTCCAACCAATTTCAACTTAATTTGATCGATAATCAAAAGCTCTGTACGGTTAGAGAAAACGAGCGTAAAAAAGTTGAGTTGGAACTATTTTCGTTAGATTTGTTTCACGAGATTCTTCGGTTAGTAGCTATCAGTGATGCGAATCGTCGTCGTCATTTTGCTTTAGAGTATGTAATAAGGGTATATAAGTTGAACTAAAACGTCTACTCATCAGTGCAAAAATTGGGTCTTCGGTTCTATGTGAGCTAATGAAAAATGAGGAAAAGTTGCTGGCAAACTGAGGAAAACGAAAATATATTTAAATAAATATAATATGTGATATTCAAGACTCAGTCGAGTATCTGTCAAAAATAACAGGAAATTAAATCTCAATCAAGATTAAAAACTCACAGTTAAAGTCTACGAACATTGTTAAATCCTTTTTTTATAATGGATGGATATTTATATAAAAAAATCATAGCCATTTAAGAACTTCTTAAAGCTAAACTAAATACTTTATTCTAAACACCTTCAAATATTCTTTGAAATGCTAAATCAGGTTTATTTAACCATGAATCCATCAGCATAGTGTTTAAAACTATTTCCACCAAGTTTACAGTATGCGTCCACTACGATAAACTATGCAACCACAGACTACATCAGAAAGTCACTTCTTACTCATTGTCGCGCTCATTAAATTTCCAAACTTGCTAAAATAGTTGAATGTAATTAGTTATGTTAGCAAGGATGTTAGCAAAAATTCTCTGATCTTGTCCTACAACGGGTTCGCATATAAAAATCGTCATCCCATCATATTTAGTAAATTCCATTCATAAGGAGAACGCATTCATAGGGGGTCCTCAGCAATCACTCAGTGACCTCCTTTATAAATCCCTCAATCCCTTATATAGAATTCCATATTTCCCGTGACAAACCTTCAAACAAGCCATCACATAACAACGACAAGGTCACACAATTCATCATGCTTCTCAATAGCCCCTTTATTTAAAATTTAATTTCACAGTGAGGAAGAAGAATTTGCATAGTAACATAGTAACTAAGTGAAAAAAAAATTCAATTTGGGCAGATATTTTGACTATACAGGGTGTAACAAAAATATAGTGCACCAAATTACCAGAAGATTCCTTATGCAAAAATATGCAACAATATATGTTGCCACAGGTCTAGCCATGATTGCCACAGTATTTGCCAAACTGTAGCCAT
>JABFPJ010003294.1:0-16535 GCA_022817425.1 Gryon sp. ZL-2020 | reverse complement strand
TGATCGGTTTTGTTTTTTCGTCCATTTTGTCGAGGTAATTGACTTTTTGCTGCACTGTTCACTTTTCACGCAGATACCCAAGGTTAGTTGATTATCGAGATATATGGAATTGTTTTGAAAGTTATACCAATTGCGAGATATTTTCACAGATGGAGCGGTTGTAATTAGGGTGGGATGATCAAAAGTTGCGTTTAAATTACAGCACGATTTTCTCGTTCATTATTTTCGCGTCCGAAATTTCGCTGTTACTGTGTTTTATCCGTGTTTTTTGTCAAGCGATAAATTTAAAACGCTTTTTTAGTTAACTTATAACGGCACGATTTATATTTTGACCAGTTTCAAAATGACGCTTTTGAAATTTAAATTCAACTAAGTTAATTAATTAATGCAATATATAATGGAATTTAATGAACGTTGTAATAAACATATTCAAACGCAATATTTTTTGTATATAATGTAAATTCATTCATGGAGCGTATATTTTATATATCTAAAATATTTGTTTCGATCGGATATATGCGGTAAATTAGCAAATAATTTGGCCACTATAATTTAATGATCAATAATTTTGATTGTTGCATTTGCTTTATTGGCCAGAACGGAAATAAAAGACACGACGAATTAAATTATTACTTTAACAATGCGTGTAGTTCTACATGTCGGAAAATATATAATGCAGTTTTTCAAAATATACTGTTAAGCTTGCGGACTCAGTGCGACGTATTTCCACGACGGGCCAAGATAAATAAAAAGTAAGAAGCGATAAAATATCTCGCTTTTTCTTTATGCTTTTAGATTTATAATACGCTATTATTAATCAGTATTAGACGTTTAAAAAATTTGTGATTGTCCTTAATAATGTAAATATTTAACAAATGAAACAAAAAAAAATGTTCTATTCATTCATTTTATGAAAATCAAATAACATTAATCAAACGTTAAAATTGCATTATTTAGAAAAAGACGTAGCAAATGTAAATGTAAATTCTGTGAATGCACAAAAATATATAAATGAAAAAAATATAATTACCAACAGAATATATTTTCCACCAAAGGCACATATTTAATTTATTCTTAGTCGGTTGTGACAGTCGTAATGCTGAATTTTAAATACTCATTTCTTCTGATTGCTATGTAGAAGTGAAATATTTGAAATTATTCCACAAAAATAATAAAAAAGCGTGGATAAAAACGGACGTAATAATAATAGAATTAAAAGTAAAAGCGGCATTTTATTTATAATGTGTCAAATCTAAAATTGTGAATGCATCTGATAATTTTAATTCAAAGAACGTAGTTAATGGTATCAGTGATAAAAGCGTACAATGTACAATTGAAAATAAAGTTAACGTGAATTTAATTTGATTGATTGATGAATAAGATGTTAACGAACAAGTACAACATTCAAGACAGACAAATAGTCAACTATAATACATGGAGGAGGGCAACATTGACGTGACACAAGAGAGTTCGGTAGTCGGTACATTTACCTTAGTATAAATGGAGAGCCATTTATTATAATGCATGATAGTAAATTATACGTTAAGCAGATAAAGCAAATACCAGCAGTAAAAGCGAATCGAATGGACGATCAATTACATTGATTTAAAAACAATATTATTAATAACTTATAAATATAATTTACGTTAAAGAGATTGCAGTATAAAATTAATTACATCATTTTCAATTAATATTATTTGTTAGTAATAATCTTTTAACTCCTAATGATCCCCAAGCTTATTATATGAATGCTTGAAATACATTTAATTAAAATATTCCAAACTAATTATTTAAACTGAGATAATTTCATAAATTAAAATATATTATGTTTGTATGTTTCGTTCTTTGGTCTTCAAAAATGTATTTTTGTATTTTAACATATAATTATTTCAATTTAACTCTTTGTAATGTTAAATAATAGAATAATTTTTTAGTGTGTACGAATATATATAGAATTAAATAAGCACAAATAATTGTATAGACAATTTTGTAGCAAGATAATTTTGAGATAAACGGTTGTTATAATTTAAATATTGCAAACGATAGTTGAGAATAAATACAAAGAAATATAAAATTGTTTTGGGCGGTACGCATTGTTTGTGGGGAAATAAAAATCGTTGCACAAAGCGAACGGTTGTTTCATCATACTGATTTGATGAAATATTTAAAGAACGATAACGAGCGCAAAGAAAAGCAAATACTTGAAATTTAATGATAGTGTCTGTTTCGCGAAACTGAAAGTTTAGCATTCAAACCACAAAGTGTAAAGAGACGACGACGAGTAACTGTCTCAGATGAATTGAACTTGCTAGTCGTATCTCTTTCTCAGTAAGTAAAGCTCAATTTCATTAATGCACCAAGACGACGCCTATAAATTTTCAGTAGGCAACATCGTACTCAGATGAACTTGCCACCTGACCTACAATCTACACCACGCCAGTGTAAAAGCAATAGTTTACAATAATCATTTACTTTTCTCGCTTTTTTAACCCCGTCGCGGGGAATAACAATACGAATCCCAAGTTGCAATTTATTTTCAAAATCAAACGCTTTTATTATAATTGCATTTACATTCCTAATTCAAATTCAATTAAATGAAATAGAAAACCTTAGTGTTTTCATTTACGATGCTTTTGTAACATACATTTTTTTTTCATTTAACTTTTGTTTGTTCCTAATTGAATTACCTTTAAGTAGTTGAGACACTTTATGTCCCGGTACATATGGATTTTAATATAATTTTGTGTCTTTTTTTACGTTGTAAATTTTACGTCAAATCAATTTAGTGGTTTATTTTGAACCACTTCAAATAGTATGAACAACAAAATAGGCAAAGCCGTGCCATAATGAACCTCTTAATGCACTCATAAAAACGCTTGGCTGAAGCAAGTCAAGTTCACTTGAAGAAAGTCAGAAGTTGATTTAACATTTTTCCAACTTAACATTAGATTCGAGAGGGAAAATGACATTCTCATTCAAAGCTAATGTTACCACAGTTTAACAGATGAATAATGTTAAGCAAACAATTTTAACATTTTATTATGTTTTCGAAATGTTAAAACAACTCCGAGTCTTATTATATGCAGAACATACATTTCATTACATTAATATACATTTTGTTGCCAAAAGAAGTACATTGCTGTAAAACCGAGCATTTTTTGGATTTTAAATAATAAAATGTCATTACGAGTCAAGTTTCACACACTCAAGTTTCGAACACAACTCTTGATTTTAATCAACTATGTTTGTCAAAATGTATATAATTTAATAACAAAACAATTTGCCGCGTTCTGGACGCAACACATGCATACTATTAATTTCACTTACATATAACCACAAGGAAATAGTGAAATATTAATTTTCATTACAAAGTATTGTTCAAGTCCGTAATCACAATAGGAAACTCATTAGAAACAAAAGAAAATTCATTAATAAGCGTAAGACTTTGAAATTCCCTCTCTAATTTGTACAACGAGGAATTAAAAAATGCACGTAGTTCGCGATGGTAATGGAAAACGCGAACCGGTTTGAATCTATCTTACGTCCGCTTTGAAACAGGCGGCGTACCCTTAATACAATTATACATCAAATTTTCTTCACTACTTTGCACAATTCTTTCGTTCTTATTCCGACAAAAATTATTCATTGCATTTGAAAATGCCTCGACGACTTCATCCACACTTTTCATAACCGACGGCAATATTTTTTTTTCTCGCCCCCTTTTTTTTCTCGCAGCTATGTTATTCAATTAATCAACTTTTTGCGAAGACGCGCGCCCTACAAACCGTACCACTTACGAAGAATAACAAATAAACACCGCGAATTTCGAATATTGACGCTTCGTTGATTATGAAAACAATCGCTGGCCCGTAATGTGGGCGCTCTTTTGCCCCGTGCAAAATAAAGGAAATATTTGTAATAAGGATTTACGTGTTACAGTTTTAAAACAGCTTTTAATAAATACGATCAATTTTTTTCGCTCATAATGAATCCCTTGTTTCTGCTTTATATTTTGCTTTACAATCGATATCTGCAAATGAAAAAGTTATGTAAAATTAGATTGGCGTATTGAAGTGCTATGTATCATGTCGATTTTTATTCTAAAAAAGAATTATTTATTAACGCAAAAAAATATAAAATGTATAATACAAATTAGAGCGCTGCTCATGTGCGTTATTTAATTTGTAGATTATTTTATCATGCAGAAATGTTAGTATCATTTTTTTTCGTTCGAGTGTGTGTGTGTTTTTTTTTATTATTATTTTGTATTCACAAACAGCTCGAATAACTTTGTTTGTTTAAACCATTTGCTTCGTTTATTTGTCGAACAAAAATACCGCATATACGAAAATTCATTTGTACTAAGCTTATAAGTTAACAATGATAATAAAGTAACGATAAAAATTGCACTTTAGAATAAGACATTTAGTTCTAATATATTCATAATGCCATTTTGCTTGTCCAGAAATCTTAAAATTTTTTGTATCAACTTCTTCCTTAGTTATAAATACTTTAATACAGCCTTTTATAAAGCTTGAAAATTATGGAAAAACATTTTAAAGGTAAAATTTCGATGATTAACAACTCATGTTTATGCAAAAAAATCAAGACATTTTTACATATTGAATTATGCATTTTATTAATTAATCTTCTACGGATAAAAGGAAGGCAAAAAATATTATATAAAACTTGGTATCATAAACTTAACTGTATTTTAATCAATCCATAAAATGGTGTTTGGTTATGCGCAGTTATTCACTGAAATTTGTTAATTTCGCAAATGCAAGTTGACAAAGACACATCAAACCATTTTAATATTTTACTTATGCAATGGACAAACTGTAGGCTACACGTTTATATGACCTTAGTAGACAATTTGTTGTAAAGTCCTTACAAACTTTATCTAAACTTTAGATAAACATTGTCATAATGTGTGCATAGCATTTAAAACAAGTTTAACATAATGTGGAGTTAAATTCGAGGGAAGTTTATACAAAATTGTTAAAAAATGCTTGTAAATATAATTTAATTTGAAATTTGTATGTAAATTTAACTGAACACAACATTCTGAACTTTACAGTTTGTAATATTTTTACAAAATATAATTTTTTTTATTAGTAAAATTACGTTGTTACTAGTTAAATTCTTATGCGTAAAAAAGTAATAAAGTAAACCAACACGATTTGTTTTAATTTTTAATATTAATGAAGAATATTTATTGCATAAAAAAAGGATGTTCAATTAATTTCGCAACATTTTAAAAAACATACATTTCAAGAATGTTGCATTCAAAAATTGAATTTCATCCGAAATAAACTGCCACCATGAATTGTACGTATACCATTAAAATCTTCGTAAAAATCGTTCTATATTAAATCTTCTATTTCGCACGATGTAAAATAAAAACTGCGACAACCCAAATAGATATTGCAATTCGATATCGCACTTGAATCAAAATGAATGAAAACTTTATTAACTTGTTAAGTTCTTTTATGAAATTATTTATAATTACATTATTGAGAAAAAGGCTTTTCCATAGTATTAGCAATTTGTGCAGCAAATTTTGCGATTCAGATTGAAATTTATTTCAATTTCGCGAAACCAAAAAATCAAACTACAATTGAACAGATTTTCATTTTTAAATGCTTTATTATATGAAATAATGTGTTTTTTATAAAGAAAATCTTGTGCAACGTAAATGCGTTATATGGTAAAGTTAAATTAAAAAGGATATTCAAAAAAGATAAAAATTATTTTAAAATCATTTGCAAAATGTAAAAAATAGCATATCAAAGGCTTTGCAACCAAAGGATACTCTAAAAACTATTTTACAACTTGAAAATTCAAGCAATGAACCAAAAGTTAATGTAATTTTATCTACCTTTATATAGTCGTTTTTTTCGTGAAAAAAATATATTGAATAAAAGTCAAGAAAATTGAACAACAAATTCAAAATTTTTAGTTTTAAAGCTAAACTTGAGAGCGTAAATGCGAGCATAAATTAACAATGAAAACTAAGCAAACTTGTTTGAAATTTTGCACACTAAATTTTATGATTGAATTTGTCCATTTAAAAAGTGTAAAACTGCTAGAATTTTATCACTTTACATCTTTTTTGTGCAAATACAAAGTACTTCTGAAACTACCTTCTGGATACGAAATTCTTGACCCGTTTGTTCAAATTTTCCAAGATGTACTTTGAGCATTTGTTTCATTTTAAAGTTCTGTTTTATTTGATTTTTCTCTATAAAAGAAATTGCGAAAATTAATCCAACAAATATAATTATGTTCTTTGGATTAATAAAAAAAATCCAAAAAATATAATTGTTTTTTTTTTTAATTTTAATTTTAAGTTCTATTTAAATTTGTTATGTTCGGTTACATTAAACATTTGACAACATGACTATTCTCAATCTAGAAATAAACTTAAAAAACTTTTAAAAATTTCTTTTGATACAAAATTAAAATCTGAACTGTTCAATATTTTATTTAGTTAAAATGTTATTAACAATTATACTATTAACTATTGAAACTAATTACATGCATTAATTTTATTAAACAGCTTAATTACATAAACTGATCGTTAAATTTTAAATGAATATAAGTCTAATCATGCAAAAGAAATTCTTTAAAAACGTAATGTTGAATACTAATTAACGGCAGATAAAAAAAATTGTGTAATGTTCAATGAATTGAAGAAAAAAGTTGTAAAGTTCTCAATATTTTATTGCAAAAGTAAACATTTTTACTATTACATTTAGTTATTCTTCAAGTGTTGGAAATAAAAAAAAATACATATCCTGGGCAATTCAAAAAGTAATTTCACAATTTTCAAACGTATAAATTTCTTTTCAATATAAAGTTACAGAATGTTGATTTTGTGTTCTAAATTGTGTTACACGTAAAATTTTTGGTAGCCGTAAAATTCTTCATTGAATTTATTTACTACAAGCAAGCAATCAATATTTTTCATATCCATGACGTTTCAAACTAACTGCATCTCCAATTTCACAACTTGAGAATCGCGAAACATTTTTATCTTGGAATTTGAAGAATTTCGTAATCCTCTCTTGTACGAACTAATCCGTCTCAGAAAGTAATCTGCAAAGGCACGAATTTTGTACATAATATAATCAAAAGATATATCATATGATAAACACGCAAAGCATGCATTCCCGCATTATTCAATTTCGAAATAATAACGCGAAATTTGATGAGCTGCATGTATCCTTTTGCCATAATCGTTTGAACTCTGCGTTTCCCGTAACGTTATCAAATTCCGATAACACACACGGTTCTATCGAAAAGTTCGCGCGTACTATAGCGCAAAGTTATCGGAAACGTAATACTCGCATAATTTCGCGCACACACACTTGCACACCATCGATGTAAATATATTGCCATTATTTCAGCTCGACTCATATGCAAACTTTTCAAGTTAACTCCAGCGTATTATTCATTCAACTGTAGGCTCGTACTTGTGAACAACTTTAGTCAAATGAGGTTATGTTCCGGCGCAGTAAGAATAAAAAAAGAAATTTTACTGCAAAAATTTCGATCACGTACACGAAATTTACAAGAAGGCACAAACCTGAACTCCTTTTCTACAACCATTTCTCCATTTGTCAAATTTGAATAACGTATAGCCAAATCGAGGAACAATGATCACGAACAATGTTGCTATTCTCGTTATTAATGATTAATTGTTCGTTTATAATTTAACTTGTAATTATAAACTTTTAATTAATTACTTTGAGATGTTATAATTTGATTTAATTTATTATAAAAAATGTCAATATTTTACACTTTTCTATATGTGGTTCGTCAATTTACAATTTATTTTTCGATCGTTAATATGATTATGATATAAGTCAATATCAATTACTCATCTTTATTTGTAATAATTATTAAGTTCTTATTTTTTATGAAAATATGATATGATTTCTTTTTATTCTTAGTTCTGCAATCATTGTTTTATCCACTACTTGAAATAAGTTTCTTTTCGTCAAATTATTATCACCTATGACTGAAAATATTTCAAGGATCATACATCATTTATTATTTCTCTACTTGTCACGGCTTATTGACAGCAACTCATTAAATTTTCTTATTTGTCCTAGTTTTCAGTCATTTTTTTGTGAATTGCTTCTACCAATATTACCTTTTATTTCCTTTTATTATATTTATGGTGTTTCTCTCGTTATTTTCTTTATTCAAAAACTATTTTACATTCATTTTTTGGTGATTTCATTGTTTCTTTTTTTAATTATTATGGTTATTATGATTATTATTGATTAATAATATTTTTCGTTTACACAGATATTCTGTAATTATTTATTTATAATTGAATCTACAAAAACCAAAATTACAATATATATACTTTTGCTTGATTTTTTATCATTTAAATCGTTTTTTCAATTTCACGTCTTCTATTGAAATTTTTTCATTATTTCATCTGTTTCTTTCATACATTATTTTTAATCAATATTTCTCTACTTTCCAATTAAAAAAAATTCAATTATTTTCGACACAAATTTTAGTTTTTTTTTCTCCAAATCTGCTGACTTTAACGTACGGGTTTATTTTGCACGCATATTTATTTATAACACCGATAAGACTACTTTCACAAAATATCATGAAAAGATGCACCCAACGAAATAGATCACAAATGTACTTTGACACCCTTACAAATAGAATTATGGCGAGATAATTCTTCCTTTCATATATACTTTCGTTGAAATTCCGAATTGTTTCGATTGCAATACATTCTTTTTTAATCAAACCAAGCTTTAAAAGTGATCATATTTTTCTGAATGTAAAACTATAAACCGGATCCAAATTACTGCGGTGTAACATAAAATAAATATCGATTTATACCTGTGCATCAAGTACACTTGCACAAATATAATCTAAATGTGAATAATCCATAAATGAATGTAAAATAAACGTTTGGATTCTCGATATTCATATACTGTGAAATGACTATCGCTTTAACAAATATATATATACATATATTTTTTTGTATATTGTTTTACACAAATGTACCTATTTCTGGTGATTATATTATGTGAATAAATCAAAATCCTTGATGTAGAAAAAAAGTATATAAATTACTAATTTGAAACAAAAAAACAAGAGAAAAAACATGTATAAAAGGCAGAAAAACATTGTAAAAGAAGGAAATTATTCGTTTTTGGAAATTGAGTTAGTCTGAACACAAACATTCACAACGTGGTAATGAAATGAAACTGAATTTCGTTAAACAATTCCCTTTATCTTAACTAAAGCGCATCGCTTTTTTTTTTCTTTCTTTTCAGTTAACTTTTTGCAAGACGACTGACAAAAAAGCGCTTCACCAAGATAACGAATCGTCACTTAATTGCACTTGCCGGGGAAAAAATTAAAAATACGCTTTTAACCCATTTTTTTTATCGCAACATCTCTTTCCCGAATCTGACCGATATCTACGTCCGACATTACGTTTTTTATCGATACACCGCTTGGGGTAAACAATGTTGTTTAATGTTTTACCACGCCACGACATATGACACACGATTTTTCATTCGATTATTTGTTTTCAAATTTAACTCAACTTTTATTTTGTGTTCTCAATTTTTCATTTTGATTTCGTATGACGCGCGACACTTGATGACGCTGTTGAAGAAAAATGGTGATTATTCAATCGTCCGATCCATTAATTTCGTATTCACACGTGTCCAATCATTTGAATATACCCTTTAAATGAATTATTTCCATTCAAATCAGATTATAAAACATCGCATCCGATTTTATCAAAGACTTACAAATAGATAGAAAAGAAAAAAAAACACTCAACTTGGGTGTTTTTCCTATCCTCGCCAAGAGCTGACTTGGTGTAATTGAAGTATTAGCATTATAATTGCCATATATCCTATATAATACCCGCACGTTTCCATATAGTACTCATGTAATACCTCCTAATACCCTATAATTTCACACACACCGTGACTAATCTAGTTTCTTTTTTACCCTATTTTAACTTAATTAAAAACTCTAATTAACGTTACGCAACAAACTATGTATAAACGTAAATTGCATTTTTGTTCCAAAAAAAAGTGTGATTTTGGAGAGAGAAAAATCGCGTCAACTTATGGGGCAGATTGGATGAGAGATTTTGTCGTGGATGAGGAGCAGGAAACAGGAATAACAAAGAGCATGAAAAAGATGTATTAAAAAAGTCAGTTGACGGTCAAACGGAAAAAAAACGATGAAGAATAAAAAAGAAATCACCCCAAACGAACGCCCCCGAAGTTGCAAAAACAGGATTCGACGGCGCGTACATAATTCGCTAAACCACGCAACTGCGTATTCCCTTTAAACGAAATTCATTATGGGACGGCGTAGTTACGTCCGCCGTATCCCTCTTTTCATTGCCACCCCGTATTTCTCTCCCCTTATGGTGTGTTTCTGTTCCCCTCCCTCCCTTCGTCTATCTCAGTTATCAATTTTGTCTCCCTCGTGCGTCGGTTGAGTTCGTTGTTTCTTGTTCATTTTTACCAGTCTTTAACCCTTTTTCCCTCTCGTGCGAGACAAAAATGCGGCGACCCTTTCTTCGCGACTATTTGTCAAAGCTTATACAAACATTAGCATTTCGTTTGGCTGCAGAACGTCGTTACACTTGTCACGAACGTGTCGCGTTACGTAATATTTGAGATTATTTTTCAAAAAGTCCTCGCGACGAGAAATTATTCGACCCGCAGGAGTCGTTTACGTTGACTCGTTATTTGAGTTCAGAATTGATGGCTGGTATTGAGAGAATCTTATGGGTTTTCATATTCCAAAGGTGGAAAATGTTTTTTTGTACAAAAGTAAAAGTGGGTTGAACTTTCATCAATCTGGATTTGTTGGAAATAAAACAAGTATTATTATTATTATTTTTTGCTTTGTTTGATAGAATGATTCGTCGAAAAATATGATTATTGTTGAAATGAAACATTTATACGCAATTTGTTTGTTCTAATGCGGTCGATAACGTTAAATTGTCAGTTTAATTTTATCTCGTAAAAACCTCATTCAGCGCAATAAAATTATAGTAAATTTAATTGACCTGAATTTTTATTTGAAATTGAAATAAAATTGATTTGATTGCTACATTTTTTGGCAATCATCAAACTTTAGATCTGACCATTAATATCTCTAAAAGTTTTGCTGGGATATAACATGTATACGGCTATTTAATTTAATATTTCATAAGCCCCGCGTTCTTCGTGATCCCAAGGAAAAAGTCCGTCTGCTTTACAAAATCAACACGTTTGAAAATCGAACGTCCGATGGATTATCTGCAGTAGATGAAAAATCTTGTTCAAATAAAGCCCCTTCGTCTTCATACTTCAACTCCCTGTTCAAATTCGTCGTGATAAAGTAACGAGTTTCTACTGTAAAATCCCTTCTGGAGATTTGCATCGGAAAAGTGCATCGACAGCAAGAACAATAGAACGCTTAAGAGTAGCACTATCTCAACACCTCTGCTCTTTTGTCGCATTTTGTATATTCCCATTTGCAGAGGTATCCATAACAAGTGTTCAATAACACGAGTGTTGAATAGCACAAGTGTTCAATATCACAAAATGCTTTTTCAGTTAAAATAATAGCAATGAAAAAGATCTTCTCATATATGTTTTTCTTCTTCTTCATCTTCCTCTTTTTTTCCTTTTTTTACAATTCACAATTACATATATCGATTACAAGTGTAACATACAGTTTAAACTGTTTTTTTTGTGTATTATAAAAGAACATTTAATTGCTTATAATTGCATTAAGAAATTATTCGTGTGTAAACGACCATAACCATGCTTGGGGATTGCCTTATCTAGTTAGGGAATCTCGCCGCACGATACCCAAACGGAGTTAATTTATACATTGTCACTGGTTTCGGGAAAACGCAAAATGCGCCACCCAAACAATTTCCAGACAGACGTATCGCCGCCTCGACACCTCCACTGCTCTTCTCCAATCAACGCTCAGCATCGAGCGGGTCCAAAACAAGCCTCGCGAAACGAAACTACGGAAGCGACCCCATGTCGCAGCTGCACATTTCAAGTCCGAGACCTCGACGTTAGGTCGACGACTCGTGTGCAATTTTCTCAGTCGCCAATTTTCGTCCAAACTTCCAAAGAAAACTTTAAATTTACTTTTCTCTCCTTTTCCCTTTCTTTATTATCCAATATAACATGTTATCCCATTAAACATACCTCTTGTAGTTGAAATAGTTAAATTGTTTATGTAAATTGCGTGTTATCAAAATTGTCATCGCACCTATGAAAAAGCGCGAGATAAATCAGCGCTAAAGCAAAAAGGTCTTCCTGTTTTTAGCGGCATAAATGTTATTACAAACATGTACTTTGGAATAATCTAAGCATCATTGTAACAGAAGAAGTATGTAATGGTTTTCTTCTGCGAATATGGAAAAGAAAAAAAAACAACAAGAATTTAATAGACTCTCAAAGAATTTATCCCATGCTTGTGTTCTACGATGAATTAAAATTTCGCACAGACTCTTTACGGATATTTTGTAACAGTATCATGAACTAAGTAGACAACTTTCTAAAATAAATGATAATATACCCTTGAAGCTTTGGCCCTTATGATTATCATAAAGCAACTAAGTGGCCTTCTTTATAATAGGTACTTGTGTTCACACTTAAGCATCAGTAATCTTATCGAAACCATTTGAGTTGTCCCAACTTTTGTTTTATTGTAACATAAATAAAGACTATCCATTACAAACGTAATTATCCTTTTAATTTATACGAATAGTATGCTTCGCGAAAACAGAAAATTCGTAATCTAAATGTATCTGGGTCATTTATATGACTAATTATTATTCATTACTCTCTTAATTATTCTTAATTTTGTTTCTACATAAGTTTTGGCTCAGTTATTCACCGCAGTAGGTGAAATCTTGGTGTTTTTGTTTGTCTAATGAAATGCATGCTTTTCTTCATTTTCATATTGTAATCGATGTTAAATCCTTTAGCAAACAATGCTGGAACTTAATGTAAATTCAGTGTTATCCTTTATAAACACAACACAAACTTTTTCATGACTTTTTCAACTTTGATGACTGATCGTAAGAAGCGTGATATTGTGACTTACATGTCCAATGATCGGCCACGTTGAAGTACTCGGTTAGGACCGGCGACGCTATTTAGCATCCACCTGGGCTTCCCTCCCGAAAGAACCTTAGGTGGTAAGATTGGATTGATATTCTAGCAGCACACACACGCGATCTCAACGAATGATTCGTAACGCACCAAGGCACCGCATTCATGTGCCTGAAATCCCTTGCACCAAGCAAAAACACGCGCGAAATCACGTCGTCGTCTTTTCAAAAGCGACGTAGACGATGAAGCGGCGACGACGTGCGATCAGCGACCACGGCGACGACGACGATGCGTGACCGCTGCGTGTGCTGGCAGGTCAGTGACAGCGCAGCGAACGCTCGTTGCGTCGAACTTGTGCCGCGTATCGCCAGCAGAGGGAGCACGCTGCAAGCTCGTCCGGGGACCGCGGGGGTGCCGCTTCGGCGCCGCGGAGTGGGGCGGCGACGGGGGCGCTGGCGGCGACGCTAACGGGGGGGCCAACGCCGACTGGAGCAGCGGCGAGGCGACGTCCGCGGGGCGCACCAAAATCAAATGGAGAAGGGGCGTCCGGGGCGGCGGGGAGGCGCGCGCACCACCACGAGTGCTTCCATATCAAGTGATCACACGGATTCGGCTTATTCGATCATTGCTCGTTCGAGAGCAGCCTAACATCCGCATATTTCGTCAGCCCTGTCCTTCGGGGAAAATTGTAATGAAGCTTGACGTACGGGATCTTGTGTTGTAATAAATAGGGGACTGGTTGTTAACTAGAGCATGACAAATAAAATAGCCATACAGTATTGAGAGTCAATATTCGGACTAACAACATACAACATTGCAGTTTATTAAGCTGAAAATGACGCTTTTTGTGGATTTCTGAGGCTGGCTTTAGTTTGCTGCTGTTTTTTTTTTTTTTTTTTTGTCCTCAAGTGTATAATCTTTCATGATATATGATGTCTGGTACAATAAAAGAAATCTGGTTCTTACAGACAAAATTGTATTTTGAAAAAGTATTTTAGTAAAATATCATATTCTTAAGTATGTAACTGAGTACTTTTCGTATTCAATTTTGTACTTGTATTACCGGAGTACTGTTTTACTACTGCATTATAGCTTTTGTAACCATATATAAGATGATGAAGTATATCGTGATACTTTTAATATCTCGGTGCAAGGATTTGTACATTCACGCATTATTTTAAATTATCCATGTATTACGACTTTTTAATGATCTTTTGTATTTGTTCTTCGTTCGTATTCGAAAATGTTTTACCGGGAATTTTTCATCTGACGAGAATACAGACGGAGATTATTGAGAAATTAAAGGATTAATGCGGGCTAATCAATTGTTCTGTTAATAGATTTTAGACGCCGAGGTGACTGAGGAATTCTTTAGACCGACCGAGGTGTTATTATTATTGGTAGAATGCGATTCGAGTCGTTCAATTGTCTTAATTTTTCCGTTGTGTTGAAAGGATTTTTTTTCTTATTATAACGTTGCTTTTCATGCAATTTCACACTAAATACGATATTTTGAA
Source organism: Gryon sp. ZL-2020 (assembly GCA_022817425.1). Lineage (NCBI taxonomy): Eukaryota > Metazoa > Arthropoda > Insecta > Hymenoptera > Scelionidae > Gryon > Gryon sp. ZL-2020. The sequence continues at coordinate 1,876 of JABFPJ010003294.1, read as the reverse complement.
GGTAGAAAAGTGTACTGTTTTATACCATAATAACGTGAAAGAGTAAAATTTCAATTATTTGAAAAAAAAGAAAATTTGAAAATTATTATTTTTAAAAAGATATAAAATTTATATCTATAATATATACACTCAGAGAAAATTTTTATGAAAATGTACTGTTTTAGGGTAGTTTTAAGAGTAAATTTCAACTAAACATAGTCAATTTCAACTTAAGTATAGTAAAATTTAGTATTAAATGTAGTAAAATTCAGTTTTAAACATAGTAAAATTTGTATTCTTGTGTAAAAAGTTCTAAACTACCATAAAACATAGTAAAATTTTTCTCTGCGTGTATAATATTAAATATCCATAACATACACACTGAGGGAAATTTTCTTTACAAAATTAACATCACTGATTATAAACTGATCAAACACATCCTTAATAAGCTACATAATGCAACAAAAAAGTGTTTGCATTGTCTTATGCATTGAGTTTATAATCAGTTATGTTAATTTTGTGAAACAAACTTTACCTCAGTGTATAATATTAAAACATTTTTACAGATAATTACGCACATATTGTTGAGATAAGTTTTTGTTCGATAAAATGATGAGAGCATTTGTTGATTAAAAAATATTATATTTCGGTAATCCGACGCTTGTGTTACTAAAATTGTACGAATGTTTTGTAAGTGCAAAAAAAATGTCGTTGAAATTAATGGTAAAAATGTGTCTATTTCTTAGAAAAATATTGTCGCTGATAAATGTAGAGAAATGAAAGAACGCTTTTCAGCAAGACAGTGCATTGTCATTGAAGCTCGAAACATTGTTTCATTTTTGACAATTGTACGGACACACACCTACGGTGTTTTGAAAGTTGGATAACTTGTTGTATTTTATACATTCATGTTTATACGCGCAGAATTGTGTGTGTGTACCACTTGCGTATACTTCACTTTGATTACTGAATTATTACAATCGCTAAAAACGTTATTCAAAAGTAGCTTGCATTAATGCAAGCTTATTTATATCTCACTTCAAACAGTGTAAATAATTTTCTCGTGAATGCAAAACACGACCATAATTTCTCTCATTGTAACAGCTCAATTCCTTTGACATCATAATTTTCATTACTAATTTCGTTAATTTGCATTAATTTATTGTATAAATTATTTCATCCAAATTTAGGAAAACTCAACTATATTCGTTAAAGTATGTCAAAGGTATCACTTTGAAATATACGACGCGAATACTTTTGAACTTGAACATATTATGCTACTTGTTTCACTGTGATGTTTTAATGAAAAAGAGACAGATGTCGAAAGTATACTTTCTTTCTCCGTCTTTTTTACTATTTGTCCTCTTTTTCTTTTAATAAAGAAAAGAAAATATAACTTGTTTTTCTCTAAGTAATACGAATGCCTCTATAAAACTAATATTTCGACCGGCTTCATATATTTGCGCTAATACAATCGTATAAATTATAATGATGAAGTTTTTTTGGCAGACCTAAAAAAAAAGAGTTAATGCTTTGGATTTGAATATTAGTTTCTTTTGGACCAATTACACTTGGACGGAAATTCAACGATGTACATATCTGTCAAAAAATGATATTTACTTCTATCAAAACTTGCGTTTAAACTTTCAAAAGTACGCAATAAAAGCACAATTCATGTAAAAAAATAAATCACCACAGTTGCAGCTGAAAAAACCGTCCGAAGTTGTTACCACAACTAATTAATTCTCTGTCACGCGGAAACGCAAAAAACAAGGAAAAAATAACTCCTCTGCAAAAAATGAAGAGAAACACTTACCTTATTACACGACGGTTTAAAAATTTTATGTGCAAAAGTGGTGGGAAGAAATAAAAAAAAAAAAAAAAAAAAAAAAAAAAA
>JABFPJ010003293.1:0-16537 GCA_022817425.1 Gryon sp. ZL-2020 | reverse complement strand
ATTTAAAAAAAAAAAAAAAAAAAAAAAAAAAAAATCAAAGAAATTGAATAAATATGTTTCAATGTTACTAACGATTTATTTATCAATACACAAAAATGAAATTAATAATTTAATATATAACAATGAATTGTGATATATGTCGAAATGTTTAAAACATTCATACATAGATTTAGCTCAAAAAACGTACAGTTGATCTATATATGTTGTCATATTCAATATATACATCGATATGTTTTCCTTAGATATTTTTAATTAATATACAAATTTGCTGCTTCGTACAAAATTATGATTTTACATTTAATTTTTTTTTATTTACGCTCAACATTCGACATATATCCTTTATCAATATAAAATCAATCAGCATACAATAATGAAATCAGATTTATAATTCATACTGATTAAATTTTATATCGAATTATGACCATGAATTGAAATTTACATAATTCAATACAAATAATTATCTATCACGCACATAGCTTGTCATTTTAACAAGTGATACAACTAACAAGGGAAAACTTTGTTGTTGCTAATAAATCGATATTTATGTATATTAATATTCAAATATAAAAGCACAAAAAAAATATTTATACACTATCAAAACCAGAAAAAAGAATGTATAAATTTTGATTTCTAAAGGTTCTCAAACTGATTTTCTATAGAATTAGTGATTATAATCAATGACATATTTCAGAATAAAATAAATTCCGGAAGATTTACGGATCGGAATGATCATTACGGATCATTTCGATCCGTAATGATCTTTTGCGAATGCATTAAACAGCATAAAAAAAACCTAAAGACGCGTAATCTCTGTTATCATTAGAGATAAAATCACGAAACATAAAATAAGATTGTATTCGTTCATTTTGTTCACTAAAACAAAGATATTTGAAAAAAAAAAGAATATCCGAGAAATCTAAAAAGCGATGAACATAAATATCGATTATTCATCAGAAAGTCATTCCTTTGTAAGAATAAAAAAGACCTAAGATTCGATAATTACAAGCCGTAAAATTTCGGCAGTTGCATTTAAATGCTTTTACAAAAGTTAATATAAGAACCGCTCCTGTTGATTGCTGTAATCGCAAGTTATAAATTGCCAGCGCTCGCAACTGTTTTCATTATTGGAATTCAATAAAATTTGTCTCTTTTAAAGATACAGTTGTTGAGCACCTTTAATCTACAGCCCTCTTCACAAAAAAGAGGATACGACATTTTTAAAAGGCGATTTTCGTGTATGCGAGTTATTTATTGACTTTTATATTTGAAATAACGCCGACGAATTTCGCACAGAATTATCAATTAATATTATGCTTTTGAGCAGATTTGTTTTTTTCTTTTAGGATTTCTTTCTCTATATTTGAATCCTTTTTTCACATTTTTGTATATAAAAAATTTGCAAAGGAAAAATTGCCTAAAAGTTTCTTTTTTTGTTTGCATTGTGTTATTTTTCATAATTTGTATATCACGTACACTTTTGTGAGTGGCAGTGTGAATAAATCTCATCGTACTTTATAAGAATTATTCTCTAATGAAATGGAGAATAACTTTTGTGAATGTAACAAAAAATTGCCCAGCAGAAAAAACCGCCATATATGCATAACTATGACGTAGATTCTCGCGTCATGCAACACGGTGATGGCAACAAACAACAATGATTTTAAAAATTCATCAATTACATACAAAAACATTTCACTTTCTTGTTTTTATAAATAATAAGCGATAAATGTAATAATATTAATACATCATAAAGCTTTCATAAAGTACAATTAAAGTAAAGATATTAAAAAAAAAAATGATAAGGAAAACATTATTTCCATACGATCCGTGTCGTTGAACACATATAAATTCATTCGAAATGTACAAATAAGTCGAAAAAAGAACCCAGTGAGGTGAGTAAACGATCGCCATCACCGTCTGCCTATACCCGAGAGCTAACAAAAGTCATTCCAAAAATAACAACATTTTGTTGTAAAAATTCTTTTGTTTTGTTTCAAAACTTCTGTTTCATTTATTTATTCTTGCATGTACTTTCTTTCGGTACATTCTAACCGGATAATCTATTTTCTTTAATTTTTTGTTCTAAGTTCTATTGTAGCTCTCAGGTACGTAATTTCGTCGACAAATCCGAAAAAAAAGTGCACAAACTGTTTATGTTCAACTTTTTTTTCGAAATCGATTTATTTCCTTTACTTAATTGGTAAGTAAGATTACAGTAGCGAATACGTGACAACGGCAACAACGCACAGATATTAAGACCGCGCAAGTCACTGTAAAGTGCTTAGATAGTCCAGATATCTGTGCTGAGTGTAACCTCAGGAGGATTGGCTCGGTTGTGAAGAGGCGTGCGATGCCGCCACCACGGACGGGGTCGTGTGTAAAGTGAAGCCGTCATAAACATCCATTAGATCGCGCATTCGGTACTCCTCGAGACACACGAAGCCCTCAAGTGAAGGCGCTTGCTTGCGCGCGCAATCCATACAATGAACCACGTGACGCTTCTCTTGTTCGCGAATGAAGAGGATGTTGAACACTTCGATCTACAAATGATGATTTATAAATAAAAAAGACAATTCATGACAAAGTTATTCATAAATAAATTAAAATGATTATCCAATGATTTTTGGTTAATTAATGAACCAATGCATTTATAACAAAACAATCAATTGAATAATTACCTCACATTGGCCACAATAATGTGACGCTTCATTTTTGCCACGACCATGAAATCGAACTTCAACGCCTTTACTCTTAACGAACTCCAAAATCAGACAGCATTGTCTTATCGTTCGTAAAAGGCAATTTTTGATGAGTTCAAATAACCGTGGATCCGAAACTTTAATATTTCTAGCTAAATTCCACGACAAATGTACCATTGGCACGATCGATTTGAATGACTGCAGTTTATTCCACTCATAGCGCTCAATCGCTAATTGGTACTGACGTGCGGTCAAAGGTCCTACATTCCAGGCAATATTGTTACACCAACCGGCCGCTTGCACCCAGTGTACACAACCTATATAGAATACATTAAACCATTATTATTATTAATAATCACATTATATCATAACCATCAGTTATGAAATGTCTGGTTATATCGACGTTAATTAAGTTTCTTTGTAATTAAAATTTAATTTAAAATTAAATCAGTATTAAAAAGTTGGATTAAAAAGAGGAAAACAAACGAGAAATTACCTGCATTAACCCAAACGAGATCACCAGGTCTCTGGAAAAACCTGTAAACTGGAATGTTTTCTTCGTATAAATCTTCGAGAGAAGGCCACCAGCTTCCGTGAAGATAGTTAATGTTATTGCGTTCGCAAAGATTGCAAATAACACCCCAATACGCATCAGGAACGGCAAACCATTCGCAGTCACCTGGTCCAATGTTAATGTTGATTGAACAAAAGTTGTTGTTTTCTTGGTGACCTGGTGTTCTACTTCCTGGTACCTGATAGAAAATAAGTCACAACCGTTACATCTGATACTAATTTTCAAACTATTTTATACATTACATACTTTCACTTCTTATTTGTTTACCTTCATGTATAACTGAACAGTATTCATTCCTAAAATGACATGTCCAACATGACTGAGCATATTAGCCGCTGAAACAACTCGTGCAAAAGCTGGAAGTTTCATGAGTTCCTGCAATTGGGCCTTCCACTTTTTCTCGTCGGAGAGATCAACGTTGGTGCCGAAACGTAGCATCTTTGCACCCGGTCTACCAGGCAGACCATACGCATTCTTTTTTCGACGAACAACGCCAGTGCTATCTTTCGAATCGGAGTCCGACAAATTAAGCGCATGAATACCTTGCGACTTTTCTCGTTCCTCTTTTAAGCTCTCTTGAAAGCTCGATGCTTGATACTGCGCATATTTGGCTATTGTCGTGTGACTTCGATGGCTTATGCAGCCCCACACTTTACGATTTAACGCGGGATCCCAATTTTCATCGCTCGTTTGTTGCATTTGCGTCCGAACCTCGATTCCATGATCGGGATTTGCCTCGACGAGAGTTTTTGTTGAAAATAAACCGAGATCAAGCTTCAAAGCAGCTGCCAAACCACGAATTACCGCTGTAAAGTACATAAGTAAAATTATTCGTCATTTTTTTTAATCTTTAAGAACCATAACAAATTATTTTTTTTGACAAATAAATCTATTAAAAAATATCATGGCATTATGGTTTCGATTGATTGACTGTTAATATGCCCTTTTAGGATTTTTTTGGCTGTATATCATTTGCGCTAATTGTCCAAATTACCTGTATATCATTTGCGCCACAATATAATTTTATGTTTATATTAGAAATACAATGTAAATCAATGAACTACATTTATACTCAGTACTGAAATTTATATGTAAAAAGCTGAACACAGAACAAAGTTTAACAGAATATTTAAAAAATTAATAATACAACAACATAACAGTATAAAAAAATAATATAATAACATAAAACTTAATAAAATCGCAATAATAAAATTAGTTTCATACAGGCAGGAATGAGTTACCGCAATTATTTAAATATTCGAATATGTCCAATTCACCATTTAAAAATTGTTTTTCTATTTTTTATTCTATTTTTATTGTTTTTCAGTACTGTTTTGTTCACTCGTTTTTTAATGCCTGCAAATTTGAACTATCTTATTCAAGTATTTATTATCAAGTATTTCAAGTCTTCGGATGGTTTCTCAGCCTGAATCTAATATAATAAAGCCACCTGAAATATAATATAAACATGCTGCATATATGTATAATATATATGTATTATAATATAACATATATGTTATATTAATATACATATTAATTTGTGTCGTAAGGCCGTTAGAAATGAGACTGATGAATAAAATAATATAAAGTAAAGTAAAGTATATAAAGTAAACACAAACTTTGTGAAACAATAATAACATCATTTAATTCAATCAATACAACATGATTTGAGCACAAACAAGAAAGTGTTTGGTTTTAATAAATAGATAATTCATACATTCATGTAAAATATTAATTAAATTAAATATTTTTTTTTGGCGCAAATAATGTATAATTATTGGCGCAAATGATGTACTGATAAAGGCATTTTGGCGCAAATAATGATCACCGATTTGTTTAAACTGTAAAAAATAATTTGTTCGAAAAAGAAGAAATAAAAAGCGAACATACCAATCGGATGTTTTAGACAGAATTCTTGCAACTGCGGACTGAAAGCGTCCTTCTTGTTCTCCAAGAATACACTTGGAGTAGGTGGCGTGAGTTGTTCTTTCGTGAGTCGCTGGGTGGGTGGATCCGGTGGCGCCGGCGGTGGCGATCGATCGCTCAATATCGAACAATTCTTCACGCCCTTTAATCCCTGACCCTTGCACATTTCGACAATGGTCTTCGCGTCCATGTCAATGGTAAACTCTTGCTCCGTCTGCGACTCACAAAGACTCTCCAATTTTAACACCGGCTCCGTCCTTGACTCGACCTTATTCGTGCTCGAGCTCACTTCACATTTGATCGTGTCAGCGCTCACGTGACCGTAGTTGAGAGCCTCCTTCTTGCAAGTGTCCAACTTTGACGTACTCGTGGGTTGCGTGTCTTCAATCTTTTCGACCTTAACTTCTTTCATTTTGTCGACATTTGACGGCGAAAATGGCCCGGAACTTAAAGTTCCATTATTGTCGGTGGGAATTGTCGTTGCATTTGTTCCGTCGACTTTCACGTCCAAACCTTCCGAGCCAAAGTGCTTGAGAAGATCTTCCGCGAGTGAAGTCGCAATGTCCTTTTGTGACAGCAGTGCCTGAAGTTCCTGATCTGTCACGTCGAGATCTTTGCTTGCGGACGACGAGCCTTCGGGATAACAATTTGTCGTAGAACTTATTTGGGTATAACCTTGAGCGCCATATTGACCGCTTTGATACTGATTAAATGGTGCACCAGGTTGTTGGGCCGACGGTTGGGTTTGTTGGGTTAATGACGTTTGTTGTTGTCGTTGTGGGAAATTGGGATCGGCCGCGGATTTAAATGGCATACCAGCGGCTTGTTGTGTATTACCCGTTGCCGCGGCATTGTAACTCACACTTGAATCCGAGAAGCCAGTTTGCAGAGCCACTGTGCCACTTTGCTACAATAATATAATAATTAAATTAAAATTAAAAATAATTAAATAATTAAAAAAAAATAATTAAATTAAAAAAATGTTTAGGAAATACTGTCCCACGATTAAACAGAGGATTTTAATAAAAATGTATTAAATACAATATTTATATAATATTACTTTTATGTTATTTCATAAATAGCTAAAACTTGGTTTACTTAGCAATTTAAATTATTATTTCTGATTATTATTGTAAAAATAATAAGAAAAAAACAAGTATCTGAATACTGATCATTTTCGTATAAGCAATAAAAAATTACCGGTTGCTGGGGCATCCCATAATTCTTAATTACGCCTAGTTGCTGTCCAGCTTGCGTTTGCACATAGCCCGTGGGGAATCCCGGTTGTCCCGGTCGTAAGCCCCGCTGTATGGCTTGCTGTTGTTGCAGTCGAAGCTGCTGTTGATGCTGTTGCATTGATCTATATTGATGCTGCAATTGCACCAGTAGCGCTTGCTGCTGTTGCGTCAAGCTGCCGTGATTTTGTTGCAAAAATTGTAACATTTGTAACTGTTGCGGTGACATATAAAATGGTAACTGTCGCTGCGTAACCGTTGGCGTGTTTGGTTCTTCTCCAGGCTGCAATTCAAGAGGAGATTCAGGTTAATTTTGTGCAAACAACACAATTCATCATTTCAATTACTTCGATTATTGTTGAGAAACAACGAAGAATTGAATATTAATAAATCTTAAATTAAAGATACTTACTTTAAATCGTTTAGCATTAATATTATGCCCTTGTCCTTGAGGATACGGAGGAGGAGGTCCAGATGGTGTGTTGGAATATTTATATCCTGCTCCTCCAGGAAGCTGTTGCTGCAGCTGCTGTCTACTAGACATCTCTGCGCTGATTGGCATATTCCAAGCTTCTTCAATAGATGGCATATGCCGTCTTCTAAGGAAAAACAATGTCGAATTAATTTTCATTGCACTGATAAATTTTACATTTGAACGTTGTTATAGTAACCCATTTTGATGGAGGAACACCAAGAGCTGCTTACAACTTGGCAAGCCATCAATGGTACGGTGCGGGAATGAGGTTGTAAAAATCAGACTATTATACAGTACATATTGTTACACATTGCAAATTGTTTAACTTACACGTTTATTTTACTGCAATAATTTTGTTAATCATTTTTTTTATTTTCGGATTTTGAAAGGATAATGATTTAAAAATAAATAATCTTTATAGTTGTATTAACTAATCCGATGTTCAATTCTGAGATTATTACTTTTTTAAGAATGGAAGTTTATCATCAGATTTATCGAAAAACTATTGAGATAATCAGATTTGACTGTTAAATATATATTGACAGTAATTATATAAGTAAAAGTCACGATTCTAGACCTGACTAATCGTCTTAAAAGCTTTAAAACTCGTTGGTTTGTATACTTTCAAGTGATTTGAAAAGTGAAAAACTACGAAGCTGTTTAATTATGTGTTAATAATTTTGTTACATTTTACATTATTTATTACAAGAAGTCTATTTTATAGAATACAAAAGCGGACAGCTTATTTGCATTAGTAAAAGAAATTAAGATATTATTAATACTACATTTCATACTAGTTATAATAGAATAAAGAAGCTAAGATATAATTATAAACAATTGGAAAGATTTCTCAGTTCTATTAAAACTACTATGAAAGGTATTTTTTGTTATATTACGTGATAAATAGCATTTCTCGAAACTATCAAGGAAGAGAAACTCCATTTAATTTCACGTACATGTGACAAAAAAGTATTTTATCTAAACAAATAGGAGTTTGGAATAATCATAATTGAATTATATAAAAATGTACTTTATATCTGTATATTAAATCAGCCTTTAATAGTGTACTTACAAGAGTTTCCTCGCTCAGCGTCATAATAATAGAAGAAGAAAATGGAAAGTCAAAATAAGTTTACTAGGAAAGGCTTACGTTTTGCAAAATTTAATAATATACTAGTAATAGTTATTTATAATATTTACATACATTTACACAGATATAATTTTATATCAATTCAAATGTTCTGAAGGAAAACGGAAAAGTATTATTAATGAGCATGAAAGGAAGTAGCGTAAAATCTGTAAATGAGAAAAAGCACGATTCATTATTTTGTGACTTACTTTGTGGCTACAGAAGGCATCGGTGCTTGACTTAGATGACTTTGTAGGAAGTTGATCCGCTGTTGAAGAGACGGGTTCATTGGAGCGTTGCCGCCAGATTTAGCGCCACTCAATCCCGCGAGCGAGTTCGAACAATTCGTCGTGTTATTGTTTCCTCTGTGAATAAGAAAATGTATCATTCATTAATAAACTTTTATAAATAAAATATACAAATATATTTGTGACTAAAATTGCTTTATTTATATTTAATTAAATAATATAAAAATATAAGAAAAAGTCGAGTCAATTAAGAAGTGGATTTACTCAATTAAAATTTCTATGACAAAATCACAATGTAATTTTAAGTTATATTTTGTGTCAATGAATAAATGATGCTTTATATTTGTACCTCGATGCGTTAATATAACAAACTAGAGCGTCTTTGGGTTGATTGACACTCTCGTATAAAGTTCCAAGATTAGTCCAAGCGGCTGAATGAGATTTATCCAATTGTACAGCGCATATATATGCTTGAAGTGCGTCCATAGGCTGGTTCTGCTGTTGGTACAAAATCCCTATGCTGCACCATGTGTCAGCATTACCTTCAGATTTTTCAACGGAACTCCTGTAACCAGTTTACTTGTGTCATTAATCGATTATTCTATTTATCATAGGATATATTAAACAATTGCATTTTTACAATAAATCATTTATCTCTATATTTTTATTATATTATTATTTTTTATTTATTCTAAAAAAGAAATGCTAAATGTTTGAAATATAATATTCATTTTTTTTATTATAAAATTGTTTATTTAACATAAAAACTGGGTCACTAAATTTGTTATAAAAGTAATTTTCATTTGAAAAAAGTATACAATTTAAATATTGGCCAACTTTTTATTAGATATCATTTATTGTTTGTACTGTAAATCAGTTGAAAGTTTTATCTTACTGAGAGAAGTACGTACCTGTATGCAACGAAGGCATCGTGAACCATCCCACATGCTGCGAGACAGCGACCAAGAAGATAAAGACTTTGGCTACTTTTCGGTTTCGCAGCAATGGACTTTTGAAGACAGTGGATTGCTTTAAGTTGTTTTTGTTGTCTGGTGACTCCTAATACAGTGCCATCAACAACATGATACATCCATCCTACAAAACATTATTTGAATTTAGTTTTATTATTTATTTGCATTGTTACAATATATTTTATACATTGCAATGTATATATGCATTGTAGGATAAACAGCAATGCATATATACTAAACATATATAAATATTAAAATATTTAGAGTTAGAATATACTATTGCAATATTTAATTCCGTTATATTTTAAATTATTTCATGAGGATTATATAAATTATTCTGCGATGAAGTATCGTCGCACATACTACTATTATATTATATATTATTTAAATGAAAATAGAAATAATTTTATTATGTATATATATCGATATATAGTTTATCATAATACATCATGAGTAATAAGCTTTTAAATATTATTCTTTAATCAAGTTTCAACGAAAATCATGAATATACATAGCATAAATTTAATCTATTAAACAAACGAAAAATCTTTACAGAATTTCAATGTTCCTTAGAAATATAATTATACATTTGTGTTTAGTTAATTATAAAACTTGTACGAATACATAATAATATTTTAAATTAAATTTTCATCATCATTTATTATTTTTTGTTCTTAATTAGAATGTCACTGACCAATTACCGCGCTATTTCATAAAACTTGATCAAAAAATATGTATAATTACAAAATTATAGATAAATATATTTTACAACATGTTATGTTATGCTATTTTATCACAATAAAATGCAATTTATTTTGAAGCCAAATTAAATGTACACCTGTGAGGTCACTTGAGGTCAAAGTTGAATGAGACGCGTAAATGAGTCGCCGGCTGAGAACAAAACTGAAATGAGCGTCAAAACAAGGAAGTTAACGAAAACTCGCGTTTAGTATTTACGATCGGTGCGTGACAAGCGACGAGGAAGCAATGGCGGAGGGTTTCTACGGACCGATCGTTTCATCCGGTTTTGTCTGCGGCCTAGACAAAGTGGCGCACACGATCGCTAGGCCACGGATCAACTGAATAGATTTGTGTGCAGCAGCAGAAAAGCAAGCAGCAGGTATGACGAACTAGGGTGCCCATTTTGTCCCACTCTTTTTCGTCGTCGTTTTTCTTCTTCTTCGTCTTCCTGCTGACTACCACTGGCCTGCCTATTTAGACGTTCTCTTGCAGTTTCGAATTTCAACCCCCATTAGAAAACTTGGGCCCTCACGTATCCATCCGCTTCTCGTCATTTTGATACATTCTCAAGTATCAGATTTTATTTTCCATCAACTTCCTGCTCTTATCCATTCTTATTAATTGAAAATCATATTAAAAACAAAAGTTCGATACATTCTTCTAGTTGTTGGGATAAAATTGATTCAAAAAAGAATTATATTTTTTTAGTTTTTATATTATGAAATTTAGTAATTTCATTCATAAATATAATTCATTCTGTTTTTTCTTTATAATAATATAAAATAATATAATTCTTTAACTTTTAGTACATACTATTTGTAATTTCTTTTATTTAGAAAAATATACAAAAGAAAGGATGAAAAAGTAAAAAAAAATGTGGAAAGAGAAGATTTGATTCAGAAATACTTTGAAACTTCGGCGTATAAAATTGTACCTGAGAAGAAGAGTCCTATGTATACAAAAAAGTAAGACTTTGCTAAAAACACAAAAGACGCCAATTCAATAAAGCAGAAAAAGATGAGAAAAAAATGTTGAAAAAAAGTATGATTTTTTCTCGTATGCGCACAAGTTGAAAAAAAAGGAAGACGTGGCTTTGATCTGATATAATTATTTTATATATATATATATAAATAAGTTCCACTTTATGCGGAAAGAGAGAAGCCCAGAAAGAATGAAAATTGGAAAATAACGTGCGGGATTGTCTTGACGCGGAGGATTTTGAAAATGTTGGAAAATAGCGTTGAGAATTGAACGGCCGAGGCTATAAACGGGTCGTAAAAGTGCGCGCGTTGCAAATGCGTAAACAAAAGCCGCGCCGTAAAGCAGAAGAAGAGCGGCTGTTGAAATTGTTCTTGTCGTTTTTCGACCGTAAAGTCGACGTTATTTTTCAAAATATGCCACCGACTTATGTCAAACTTTCTCGTAGAGTCGTAAAATTGGGTGTTTTTGTCAAATTGATTTTTAGAAATTGTCGACATCCTTCTGTTGACTATAGTAAATTTCGAGACTTTTTCTTCGCTTCTTAATTTTTTGTTCATTTACTTTGTTCGATAAGTCAAATTGAGACAAATTTTTCTTTTTTACATTTGACACGATATTTCAAAATATTTTTACGGTGGTTTGATTTGATTTTACACGCTTACTGAAACATTTGAATTTCATGAATGAACATTTTCCGCACTTAATTTTGTTTTCTAACAGGAAATATAAATTGAGTTTAAGCTTTTTTGTTGAACTTCAGAAAAAGGAATATATATATATATATATATATTAACTTGGTATAATGTATTAAAACATTAAACAATAATATAATAATTATATTTTATAGAAACCAATATATAGCGATATTGAATAAAAATCAAGGAGTATCGTTTATCGCAGAATTTCTGTGAGAAAATGGGTCATATCGAGGCAAATGGTTGCTCGACAGCAGGGGGTCACTTCGTCATAATCTGCGTTTACTACACATATCTGTGTTTACGTAATTTCACATTCATATAAACATTAGAAGTTAAACACAATCAATTCATATAGCAATCAAACTACCCATGTTTAACTCACCTTAAACATATAATTTTTGTAATACTTCAATTATTCTAAAAGCATTTTTCATTTATTTTTCAAAGTTTTACAAATTATTATTTGTGTGTAATGCAATTTGTTTCGAAGATAATTCAAGACATTACACATCATTAAATAAAACTTTTGCTTGCATTGAGTTAATTAAGTTTTCATTATGAAACCTGTTACTCAATAACTTAATAAAGAAACTGACTTTCAACTTAACGTTGTTTAGATCTACCATGATTAATTAAAAGTTCTAGTGTAATGAACGTATATATGATTAAGTGAAATTATGCTTCATATATATAACTAGAAATAATATTTTACACTTTGTGATCTTGAATTTTCATACCGAAATATTATACATCAAACTATTTCGCTTCATATTTGTGTAATTGATTGCTAATATTATTTCATTACAGATATCTATTTTCAATTAAAAAATAACTCATATTTTTGGGATTATACAATATCAATCGGAGGTAAACATTAAAAATATGATACTTTAAGCTTTAGATAAATTTATTCGGTTCAATCAATAAAAACAGCTGTTCGATGTAATTTTAAAATTCGCACAATAACACGGTTTTCAACATTTGCAATGAATAAAAAAATGGAACACTACTTTGATCCGCATTCTTTTGAACTTGCTTCTGTTTTTCATTCTGTTTTTTTCTGTACAATATGCCTATATAGTAACGCTTGCAATGATATTGTTTTACACAGTACATTACATATCGTTTCAATTATACTAATAATTTTAACAAACTAATGGAGAAACTATATATAGAAACTGATTTATTCCATATCAAATTATATTAAAATGTTCAATTAAAAAAAAGAACAAAGTATAATATATTATTTAGACATTTTAATTGAATCAAAATGTTATTGCTGCAGAGGAAAGTCGGAAAATAGAAAAATGTACACTGAAATTATAGTCGAATGTTCAAAGTTCAACACAGCTTGGCGTTGCGGTTTAAAGTGTCATTGTGTGCCATCTGCCAGGCTAAAGCACGAGGTGAATCGAATCCAAGAGAAAGACAACGAACTCAACGAGTCACGTGGAGGTAGGACTACGGAGTGTGGAGGGGAGGGAGTCAAATAGAAAAAGAGACACGGAGAGGGAGGAGGAAGGAACATCAACCATACATACACAAGTAAAGAGAAGAAAAGGAAGATCAAACTATAGACAAAAATAACGCTACGGGGAAATTAGAAAAAGAAGGAAGGAAGGAAAGAAGAACGGAGAGAGAGAGACGGAGAGAGAATGAAAAAGAGAGGGGAGTGAAGGTGGGAAAGGGAAGGGCAAAATGTAGATACGTGCGATTCGGAGTCGACGCCATCTCGACGGCATCACTTTTCGTTTGTCTTTCTTTCTCGTTTTTGTTGGCTGTCTTCGTCTCGCTGCTTTGCAACCCCCTCTTTTTCCACCCCTCACGCCATTGCGTCTTCCTGTCTCTTTCTCTCTTTATCTGTTTATTCGTCTCTCTTTATCTATCAGTCTGTCCTTCTTTCTCCTTCTATTCCACCCCCGTCCCGAAAATAAATCAATACATGTGTCTGCTACTTGGTGTACCAGCTAAACCTTGAACAAGTCGAAAAGCTACGATCAAGCAGACAAACCACGATCGCGATTCTGCCGTCTCGTATTTTACAACCATTTGACGTTGATTATTATTTTAAATAACAATTGGACTTCTTTTTTCCATACAAATTAAATTGATTTTGATTCATTGATTCCAGTTTATTTGATGCTTCTTGATGCTAAAAACCCTTTCAAATATACCAAATTACTAACTAAATGGTTAGTTGATTTAACTGAGACTTCATCAGTAGAATAAACTAAATGTTTAATTGAGAGTTAAATAGTTAAGATACAGTTTAAATTTTGCAATAGTATTTATTTGTAACTAAATTTTTTGAATTGAATTCTAAATATTGATTACTTACCTAATTGACGATATATATCAGCCTTTAGATGATTGGGCAGTGTTGTTTCCTTTAATAAATTCTCATAGCTTTCTTTTGCTTTTGGATATTTTCCTTGTACCTCATAAAGATGTGCGATATGAAATTTAACTGAAACATAAATTTAATGTTATTTAGTTTTTTTATTATATTTAATACTTGATTGATTCTTAATTACATTTACTTTACGTACTTTGACAATTTTGTAATATGTATCTTATCTTTTTTAAATTTAATAATGAAGCAAAATGATCTAAAGAAGTTAAAAAATGGAAAAGAAGAAAACCCAAGCGAATCTTTACACAGAAGGACGTTTCATAACTGAAATGAAAAGCCATATAATTGGTAAGCTACACGTGTAATATTGGACCTCTTGCTTGTGAATAAATGTATGGTTGGCTGGTAGTTACTTTGCTTGAGTAATTGCAAACGTGATTTTAATACGTATTTGCGTTTCAGAGTCACGAGTAGTTTCTTTTTTCTATTCCTTTTTTGTTGAGTCTTTTTCAGATTTTTTTTCTTCTTTACAGCACTATGTAATTCCGTAAAACTCACATACTAAAACGTCAAAGTAAACATTATTATTTAATCAACAATTATACTAAAAAACAGTTCACTTAATTTTAAGGTTTTTCAAGATTTTTTTTTGGTTTCAAAAGTAAACCCAAGAACATGGAGAAACGGCTACTTTTTATCTAAGCAATTTTGTTTCAAAATAAAATAGTGTTGCTTCATGTATTTTGTGGTTACGTTTTTTAAATGTATCTTTGAAATTGTAATACCATAAAAGCATGAAATATGAAATAATAATGTAAGATTAATGGATGCTTAAAAATGAAAATAGAATAATTTCTTTTGCAATTTTTGTAAAATATATTTTTCTTTAGTTTCTCAGTGAAAAATTGCCTTGTGCAAAAAACGAAAAACTTACTTTCGAGTTTTGAAAAGGAAGCAGGTGTAGTGGCATCGATTTGAGCGAGAGTCAGGTGTTTGAGAGCGGCATCGAAATCACCGTGGACCTTTAGCATTAAACCTAGCCGTAGGTGAACCTCGCAGGCTCGTGGAAATCCTGGGTCTACCCATAGTAACTGCTGGAATGCCTTTATCGCCCTGCAAATTAACAGAAAATTATCATTTCAATTGCATGTAATTATTGTTGCATCAAATGTATACTTAAATTGCACATTTTCGTTGATATATCATTGAATATTGCTAATATTAACATAAAAAAAAAATAATATTATAAATAATAAAAAATAAATTATAATAAAAATTACTATTATTCATTGAGAAAGTGTTCTATACCAGTATTTTTGAACAAATTACTATAAAATGTAATAAAAATTATTATATTGTGTTATATATTTTGTTTTACATATAATAGTAAATTGTGTAATAATTTGTTACAATTTTTATTATATTTCATAGCAATTTTTTACATATGTTCTATATATTAATAAAATTAATTTGTTTATTTTATTTCTTAACATAAATATTGTTAGAGATTATTTGTTAATAAATTTATTTTATCTAAATTATATTTTTCTCGAATTAAAAAAAGTTGCTAGGTCCAGAGAATTGAACCCGAGCCTCCTAATTACTAGCCCACCATCTTGTCTACTCGGCTATTTCCAGGTTTGATGTACAACTCGTATTGCAAAATACACTCATCACTACAACTAAAATGTATAAGTGTATTTCTCAATACGAGTTGTGAATTCAAACTCAAAAATAGTTGAGTGGACAAAGTAGTGGACTACCAACTTTGAGTCTCGGGTTCAATTCACTCGAAACTCGCAAACATTTTTTAAGTCAAGAAAAATAGAATTTTTATTTATGTGTGGACCATATTTAAAAAATTGCTATAAAATATAATAAAAATTGTAACAAATTATTATAAAATTTACTATTATGTGTAAAACAAAATATATCACACAATATAATAATTTTTATTATATTTTATAGTAATTTTTTCAAAAATACCGGTATATAAACATTTATTTAATACTTTTAATAACTGTATAAATTTTATTTAATTTACTGATAGTTATTTAATAAAATTACATGATAAACAAATATTTTTATTACATTTTTAAGAAATTGTTGTAAAAAATATAATAATTTTAGTTATGTTTATCATATAAATAGCATATAAAAAACGTTCTATATTATCTAATTTTAAAGTACAAAAATCGCAGTTTTGTTATACCGTCTCTAATTTTGTACAAAAGTGCGTCAAAGTAAAGCCGAGAGACATGATTTGAAATGCAAAATTTGAGCGCCAGAGAGGTGTATGAGTATGAACGTGGCGGTATGAAATAGCGTGAAAGGAAGACAGAAAAGTGCAATAAATGCATAAAGTGCATATAAATAGAACGACGCATAAATGAGCGGTGGCGGTGAGACAGGAAGTGGTCGGTGTTCCGTACGAGTCACGCACGCGGACTCACCGGCGCATCTCAATAGCTCAACAATGGTCCTCGCGATTGTACCCCCTCCCCCCT